>RJWJ010001332.1:71412-137346 GCA_004363605.1 Indri indri
TTTTTTTTTTTTTTTTTTTTTTTTTTTTTTTGAGACAGAGTCTCACTCTGTTGTCCGGGTTAGAGTTCCGTGGCATCAGCCTAGCTCGCAGCAACCTCAAACTCCTGGGCTCAAGCGATCCTCCTGCCTCAGCCTCCCAAGTAGTTGGGATTACAGGCATGCGCTACCATGCCTGGCTAATTTTTTCTATATATTTTTAGTTGTCCAGCTAATTTCTTTCTATTTTTCTAGTAGAGACGGGGTCTCGCTCTTGCTCAGGCTGGTCTCAAACTCCTGAGCTTGAACGATCCGCCCGCCTTGGCCTCCTGGAGTGCTAGGATTATAGGCGTGAGCCACTGCGCCCAGCCTTAATGGTGTTTTTTTGAAGAGTAACAGTTTTAGATTTTGATGGAGTTCAATTTATTATTTTTTTGATAGATCATGATTTTGTTGTGGTATCTGAGAAATATTTGCCTAGACCATAGTCACAAATATTTTCTTTGAGAAGTTTACATTTAGGTCTGTGATTTAGTTTGAATTGATTTTTTTTTTTTTTTTGCATAGGAATAGTTGTTTTAGCATCAGTTGTTGAAAAGACTGTCTTTTTTCCATTGAATTGCCTTGGTACCTTTGTTAAAAATCGATTGACATAAATATCAGTGTTTCACTGATGTATATGCTCATCCTTATGCCAATATTATGCTGTTTTGATTTCTGTAGCTTTATAGTAAGTATTTTTTTTAATCAGGCAGTGTTAGTCCTCTAATATTGTTTTTCTTTTCCAAACAAATTTTTGGATAGTCTGAGTCTTTTGCATTTCCATATGGATTTTAGAATCAGATTATCACTTTGTACAAAAAAGCCTGCTGAGATTTTGATAGGGATTGTGTTGAATCTGTAGATCAATGTGGGGAGAATTGCCATCTTACTAATATTGAGCCCTCCCATCTATGAACATGGCATACCTCTCCGTTTATATAGATCTTCTTCACTTTCCCTCAGTAATGCTTTATCGTTTTTACTGTGCAGTGTTACAGTCCTTTTCTTAAGTTATTCCTATTTTCTTATTTTCGATGTTATTGGGAATGGAATAGTTTTCTTTCAGTTTCTTTTGATATTATTGTTTTGTGTGTGCAGCTCTGTATTGGGACGTATTCTCCTGCAACTATGAAAGGTGACTATAGTGAGGAAAAGTCTAGCCTGGTCATTCTCAGCAGTTCTTTTGTGGTCGTGTAGAAGAACCACCATACCTAGATTAATTGGAATGCAGACTGCTTCAGTTGTGAGAAAAGCTGGCTAGAATTTGAAAAGCAAATGCTGTGATACAATTTTTCTATGTGTCACCATGACTTGAGTCAGTTCAGCTACACACACCTGAAGGACAAATTTGGAATCCACATTGTCGTTATGATGAAGTGAGACATTAAAAACTCAGAGTTTATAAATCATGTGAATCAGTACTAGCATGTGTCCTAGGCTCAATGACCATTTTTCTCCTTAAATAAGTGTGTGTATATATGTATGGGTATGTATAAAGCTCTGTATACCAAACACATTGTCTCCAGGTAGATAGGCGTGGGCCATCCTGCATCAATTTATAGGGTCGACAATGTTTGATTCCTGGCCCCAAAATTCCCTTTCCCCCCAAGTGAAAAGCCCCCTCTACTTTAATTGTCCTGTACTCACCTCTCTAAAAGAGAAGTCTAAAACATTTTACATACTTTAACTTTATGGTTTGCTTAACTAATTGTATTTGGTATAAATGAATTAAACTAGGTTTTTATGTTTTTCAGTTTTTTGCTTATTAAGTCAGGAAATGCGATGACCTTTGAAGGAATGTCAGGTCACAGGAGTGGTGCTGGTGCTGGTGGTTGGGGAGGGCAGGAAGCATCACCCCAGGCCCACCTGAAAGTCAGTCTTTGAGGTGTGCTTGTGTGGTCACAGCGGCCAAGAGGAGGGCAGTTCCCTGTCTCTCTTGTGAAGAGCGCCCTCGCAGAGACCTGCCCAGCTTCAGGTGTTCTCAGATGCTGCTGGTGGGAGAGTGAGAGCCTGTTGTTGGTCTCCGTTGTTGTTATGCTGGCGCTGGCTCGATGTGCTGGGCACATCTAGGAGGCCTGTCTTCACATTCCCTCTATGCCTGCTGCCATCTCTCCTGCTTGGTCTTAGTTCTGGTTTTCCTTCCTTGTTTAGCTCACAGATATGTATTTCATATTTACTAGCACCTATGGCAATATACTCATGAGGATTTAAGGATGTATTTACAGAGACTGAGTCTTTCTACAGTCCTTCTTTCCCTCAAATACTGCTGGGCATCCAAGTGCCTTTTATTTGGTGTCTGCCTCTGGCAGATGGTGCTGCTTACAATAGAGTGCGCCATTTGGAGGCCACAGCTCCTTATTAGAAATGTTGCTGTGTGTGTAGATGCCAGGGTAGGTCGTTACTTCGTTTAGGAGTCCCAGTTGGTACTGGTGCTGGGTGTAGCCACTTGGGACTTCAGATGTCTCATGTTTTCACTTGACTTCAAGCAGATGAATTCAGATCTTTGGGGCTATTTATAAACCATAATGCAATAGTATGTTTTTTCTAAGAGTGAAATTTTTCCTCTGAATTTTATTTTTTAAATATGGATTATAGCTCTCTCAGGACTAGCTTTCATTTGTAACTGTTTTCTATAATTCTGTATACATTTCTTTAATAAATGTCTTTGTGAAAGAGGAATGTAATAGAGATATTTCAAGATTGAATGCTATTCATTTTTATGATTTTGTTTTGGTTTCAGGAGAAACTGGCTCTTCGACAGCAGTTGAATGAAGCAAAGCAGCAACTCCTGCAGCAGGCAGAGTATTGTACAGAAATGGGAGCGGCAGCATGTACCCTCTTGTGGGGTGTCTCCAGCAGCGAGGAAGTCGTCAAAGCCATTTTGGGAGGAGTAAGCATGACTGGCGGGCGGTCTGGATATTGTTGATCAGTGCTCGTGTAACTCAGAGGATGCAGCCTGTCTGTTAAGGCATTTAGAGACCGAATTCATGTCTTTCTGTTCATTTTTTTTTTTTTAAGAGATGGGGTCTTGCTCTGTCACCCAGGCTGGAGTGCAGCGGCCTGATCATAGCTCACTGCAGCCTCAAACTCCTGGGCTCAAGCAGTCCTCCTGCCTCAGTCTTGAGTAGCTGGGACTACAGGTGTGTGCCACGATGCCTGCCTGTCCATTTGCTTCTGTTCATTCATCAGATAGTTATCGAATACCTGCTATGTGTGGTCCATTGTAAGCTGGTACTCTGGGGGCATGTAAAATGAATGAAATGAGATTCCCTTCTCTCTAGAAACCTGTGTGGTATATGTGTATATTACCACTTCAGTATTATTACTTTACATGTATATGAGTTTAAGAAGGTTTAAAATGCTTATATATATATATAATCTCATGGCTAATGTAATAAATAATGTATTGAATGTTATGTTATTTAACATACATATCTGTGGGGACGTGTTTGCAGTTGACTTTTGAACAGTGCAGGGTTAGGGGCACCAATCCCATGCACAGTTGAACATGTGTGTATAACTTTTGACTCACCAAAAAGTTAACTACAAATATCCAACTGTCGATCAGCACCATTACTGATAACATTAAACAGTCGACTGACACATATTTTGTATGTTATGTGTATCAGATACTGTATTTTTACAATAAAGTAAGCTAGAGACAAATGTTATTAAGAAAAATATAAGGAAGAAAAAATATATTTAGTATTCGTTAAATGGAAGTGGACCATCGTAAAGGTCTTCATCCTTGTCATCTTCACGTTCGGTAGGCTGAGGAGGAGGACAAAGAGGACGGGTTGGTGGTGCTGTCTCTGGGGTGGCAGAGGTAGAGGAAGTGGAAGGGGAGGCAGGCATGTGCTGTGTAACTTTCGCTGGAAAAAATCCACATGTAAGTGGACCTGCACAGTCGAGCAGTTCAAACCCGTGTTGTTCAAGGGTCAGTTGTTAGTGTGTGTGCACACGTGCATGCACGTGTGTACCAGGGGACTTCACAGAAGGGGATGGATTTGAAATAGGCCTTTCTCACACCTGTAATCCTAGCACTGTGGGAGGCTGAGGCGGGTGGATCGTTTGAGCTCAGGAGTTTGAGACCAGCCTGAGCAAGAGCGAGACCCTGTCTCTACTAAAAAAATAGAAACAAATTAGCTGGACAACTAAAAAAATATATGTATAAAAATTAGCCGGGCATGGTGGCACATGCCTGTAGTCCCAGCTACACAGGAGGCTGAGGCAGGAGGATTGCTTAAGCCTAGGAGTTTGAGTTGCTGTGAGTTAGGCTGATGCCACGACACTCTAGCCCAGGCAACAGAGCGAGACTCTTGTCTCAAAAAAAAAAAAAAAAAAAATGAAATAGGCCTTGATGAGTAGGTAGAAATGGCAGAAAATGGGAGAGTAGCTCAAGAAGACCAACAGCATAAGCGGAGGCATTGGGTGAGAAGTGGAGGGTTTGTTCTGGGACACTCAGTTGGCACAGTGGAGAGTCAGTGTAATAAAGCAGTGGGGATTGAGGCTTGAAAGGTAGGTTGGAATGTGATTTGAGACCTTAAATACCAGGTTGATGATTTTATCGTATAGGTGGTACGACGAGATTCCTTAAAGATTTTTAAGTAAAGGAGTGTTAGGATGAGAGCAGAATTTTAGGAGGATTAACCTAACAGTAAGGATGGATTAGGAGGTGGGCGTTGTGGGCATCCAGTGTAGACAGGAAGACTAGTTAGGGGCCATTCTAGCAGTGGAGGCTGGAGCGAGCGTGGCTCCGCAGGGACATGGGAAGGAAGGAATGCATATGCGTCGTCGGGGCAGATGAAGATGTGGTGGGAGCTGGCAGCTGAGGGGACAAGAGGAGCCAGAGAAGATGGGGTTTGACTCTGGTAGAGGGTGTGGTTGTGAACGGGAGTAACAGTGGAGATGGCGGTGTGGCAGGAAGCCAGTGATAAATACTTAGCTCTTGCAGAAATAACAGTTGTGTTTGACTTCAGGTAGAAAGACAATGTGTGGTTTAAAAAGTTTGTCGAGTTTTAATTGAGGTATAATTTGTATACCATAAAGTTGTAAGTGCATAATTTGATGGTTTTTAGCAAATTTCTAGAGTTGCGTATCCATCACCACAATCCAGTTGTAGAATATTTCTATTGCCCATGAAGTTCCCTCTTACCATTTGTAAATGCGTTGTTTTTTCTACTTTTTTTTTTACTGTGTTAAAATGTGTATTGGTTTTTAAATTATTCTTCAGAATGCTCCGAAGAAAGTATTATAATACAAAGGTTCTTCAAACTTAGAAATATTTATTGCCAAGTAATGAAGATTTAAACTGCCAGAGGAGTCAGCCTTTATCTCTTTTATATGTTGCGGTTTCAGTTAAGATTTTTTTTTGAAGAAAAGTTGTGCTAAGCTGGGTGCAGTGGCTCATACCTGTAATCCCAGCTACTTGGGAGGCTGAGGCAGGAGGGTTGCTTGAGCCTGGGTGCTGGGATTACAGGCATGAGCTATCATGCCCAACCTTAAAGGGAACTTTTAATGAAGGAATAGATTTTAAAATATTGCTCCTATAGTTAAAATCAGAGTCTTTCCTCTATATCCTGCAGTTTGAAAGTGTTTTCATACTGGTATCTGTGAAAAGGTGTGACCCTTTCATTTCCAAACTTTCAGGATAAAGCTTTGAAGTTTTTCAACATCACTGGTCAAACAATGGAGAGTTTTGTGAAGTCACTGGATGGTGATGTTAAGGAGCTCGACTCGGATGAAAATCAGTTTGTTTTTGCTTTGGCTGGAATTGTAACAAGTAAGTAAAGGCATCCCTCAGAGATACTGCGAGATCAGTTTCAGACCACCCCATGAAGCAAGTCACACAGATTTTTTGGTTTCCCAGTGCAGTGCATATAAAAGTTATGTTTATACTATAGTGTAGTCTGTTAAGTATGCGATAGCATTATGTCTGAAAAAACAATACACATACCTTAATTTAAAAATACTTTAGTGCTAAGCAATGCTAATGATCATCTGAACCTTCATTGAGTAGTAATTTTTTTTGCTGGTGGAGGATCTTGCCTCAGTGTTGATGGCTGCTGAGTGATTAGAGTGGTGGTTACTGAAGGTTGGGGTGGCATGGCAATTTCTTAAAATAAGACAACCATGAAGTCTGCCACATTGATTGAGTCTTTTGTGAAAGAATTCTCTATATCATGAGATGCTGTTTGATAGCATTTTACCCACGGTGTAACTTCTTTCAGGATTGGAGCTAATCCTCTCACACCTTGCTGCTGCTATATCAACTAAGTTTATGGAATATTCTAAATCCTTTGTTGTCATTTCAGCGATGTTCGCAGCATCTTCACCAGGGGTAGATTCTGTGTCAAGAAACCACTTTCTTTGCTCATCCATAAGAAGCAACTTCTCATCCATTATTTCCGCCACATTTGCAGTTACTTCCTCCACTGCAGTCTTGAACCCCACTCAGAGTCATCCATGAGGGTTAGAATCAACTTCCAAACTCCTGTTAATGTTGATATTTCGACCTCCTCCCACAAATCACTAATGTTCTTAATGGCCTAGAATTGTGAATCCTTTTTAGAAGGGTTTTTTTTTGTGTGTGTGTGTGTGTGTGATAGAGTCCCACTCTGTTGCCCAGGCTAGAGTGCCGTGGCGTCAGTCTATCTCACAGCAACCTCAAACTCCTGGGCTCAAGTGATCCTCCTGCTTCAGCCTCCTGAGTAGCTGGGACTACAGGTGCTCACCACCATGGCCAGATAATTTTTTCCATTTTTAGTAGAGACAAGGTCTCACTCTTGCTCAGGCTGATCTCTAACTGCTGAGCTCAAGTGATCCTCCCGCCTCAGCCTCCCAGAGTGCTGGGATTATAGGCCCGAGCCACTGCGCCCAGCCTAGCAGGTTTGCAATTTACTTTGTAAAGAGCGATCAGGGGAATCATTATCTATGGTGGCTATAGCCTCATGAAATATCTCTCTTAAATAAGACTTGCAAGTTGAAATGACTCCTTGATCCACAGGCTGTGGAATGAATGTTGTGTTAACAGGCATGAAAACAACATTAACCTCCTTGTACCTCTCCATCAGAGCTCTTGAGTGACCAGGTGGTGCATTGTTAATGAGCAGTAGTATTTGAAAGGAAACTTTTTCTGAGCAGTAGGTCTCAACAGTAGACTTAAAATATATAGTAAACCATGCCATAAAGAGATGTGCTGTCATCCAGGTTTTGTTGTTTCATTTATAGAGCACAGGCAGAGTAGATTTAGCATCATTGCTTAGGGCCCTACATTTTTTGGAGTGGTAAGTGAGCATTGGCTTAACTTCAAGGCGCCAGCTGCATTAGCTCCTGACAAGAGAGTGAGCCTGTCCTTTGATGCTTTTGAAGTCAGGTGTTGACTTCTCTCTAGATATGCAAGTCCTAGGTGGCATCTTCTTCTAATGGAAGGTTGTTTCATCTACATTGAAAACCTGTTGTTCAGTTAGACACCTTCATCAGTGATCTCAGCTAGGTCTTCTGGATAACTTGCTGTAGCTTCTACATCAGCACCTGCTGCTTCAGCTTGCACTATTAGTTATGGGGATGGCGTCTTTCCTTCCAGTCACGAACCAGCCTTGCTTCCAACTTGTCTTCTGCAGTTTCCTTACCTCTCTCAGCCTTCATAGGATTGAAGAGAGTAAAGGCCTTGCTCTGGGTTAGGCTTTGGCTTAAGGAAATGTGGCTGGTTTGATCTTCTTTCAAGATCACTAAAACTTTCTTCATATCAGCAGTAAGACTTTTTTGCTTTATCATCTGTGTGTTCACTGGAATAGCACTTTTAATTTCCTTCAAGAACTTTTCCTTTGCATTGACAGCTTGGCAGTTTAGCGCAAGAGGCCCAGCTTTCAGCCTGTCTCGGCTTTACTCTCATATCTCAGGGAACAGGGAGAGAGATGGGAATGGCCCGTTGGTGGGAAGTCAGAGCACACATTTTTGTCACTTAGGTTCGCTGTCTTATATGGGCGCAGTTTGTGGCACCCCAAAACAATTACATAGTGACAGCAAAGGGCACAGATTACTCTAACAGACATAATAGTAATGAAAAAGTTTGAAGTACTGCAAGAATTACCAAAATGTGACCCAGAGACACAAAGTGAACAGACGCTGTTGGAAAAATGGTGCTCACAGACTCACTCTATGCAGGGTTGCCACAAACCTTCAGTTTGTAAATATTAATAACACAATACCTGTGAAGCACAGTAAGCGAAGCACAATAAAACGAGGGGTGCCTGTAATTCTTTTCAAATGTAGTGACTGTTACATGGAATGGTGATCATAGTCAGGGGTGCGTGCGCGTAAACATCGCAGGGACGTTTTCAGATATTAGTGTTGAGCCTCCCCATGGAGGATATGATTTTGTAGATCTGGGAGAGGTACTAGGTTTGTATATTTTGGAAAATCACCACAGTTGATTTTGATAAGTATCAGTTATTAAGAATGACTGATCTAAAGGAAACACAGGTGAGTTTGCATGTTCTGTTTAATTATGTACATCAACAGAATTTTAAAAAACCCTAAGTTTAGCTACTTGTTATTTGTAATCATTTTACTAATGTCTGGCTAAAGTGAAAGCCTTAAGCTAAGTTTAAATTGAGTTCTTACTGTCATTTTAGTACAATAATTAAAGAATTCCAACAATCTAAATTGTTCGTTTATTAAGTTTATCCTAAAAGATTATAAAGTAAACCTTTCCCTGGGAATTATGATAAAATTCTAGAGCAAAACTGTTAGAAGGGATAAAGTCCAGGGACTAAATAATTTCTTAATAGAGCAAGAGTTGGTATATGCTATTGAGTATTGAGGATCATTGTTCTGAAGTCAGTGAAGTGGTTAAACACATTGCTGTGACTTATTTTTTTACATTGATCTTTCATCTCTACTGTATCCCATGCTGCTCTTACAGTAATTCTCTGTTATTAAAGAGAGGGAAAATTTTCTTTTCGTTATGGCGTTATCCTCTTTTTACTGAAATCCTAATGAGGTAGATCCTGTGTAGACTTTTTTTCCATAATCTCTTAAAAATTGGTGATACTTCTTACGGGGCAGCCGCTGGGGTTGTGATGTTCTCTGGCCAGTCCTGACGTGGCCCAGCACTTGCGCCTAGACAGGGCAGCTTTCTGCATGCTCGTCACGGCACCTGCAGCTGCAGCAGACTTGCATTGCTCTCCCTTTTAAATTTTTTGAAGGTTGGTTTTTAACAGAAGACATTTGCAGGTTTGACGATTGGGTTTTCTTCTCTCTGCAAGTGACCCCAAAGGTATGTGACCTATATGATTTGGCATTTGGCTGAGTTGTTGTGAATTTGAGCTACCTGAACTGCCATGCGGCATAGCGGTGAGGCAGTGGGCGAGGGTAGTAGGTAAAGCCAGCCTGTTGCCCAGTATTCAAGCTCAACGTGGCTTTGTCTTTCCCTGCTTGTGGTGGCTTACCCAGGAACCCTTATGAAGAGTTTGAAAGTGAGCGTTTACATTTGCACATTAGTGAATTTGGGAGGATCACATACTCTGCTGTTGGTTTATTAAAGTGCTGATTTGTGCAGGCCTTGGGGGCTTATGCATCTCAAGTACCAAGCCAGTTACATGGAGAATTGGCTACATAGCAGAGATCATGGGTTAACTGTCAAATAGATCCTCTTCCTTTTAAAACAAGCGTTCTTTTTTAATTTCACGTATAGTAAATTCATTCTTTACAGTTTTTCACCTTTTTGGAGTTCTGTGAGTTTTAACAAATGTGTATGGTCGTGTGAGCACCCTAGTTAGGATGTGGAACTCCCATTCCTTCCCCCAGATCTCCATTCCTTCCTTTTGTAGTCAGCTCCTTTGTCCACCATCAGCACCAGGCAACCACTGATTTGGCAATTTGTTCAACATTTTAACTGAGTTTTTCTTGCCATCTTACATGGTGTCTAGCATCTACCCCAGGTGAGCAAGTGCTTGCCTCATGCAGCTGCTTGGAGGACATTGCCTTTTCTTATTTTTCAGATTGGTTGGTTGATCTCCAACCTCAGCACTTTGATGTGTTCAAGAAAAGTTGTGATTTTGTAAATTATCCCCGTCCGCCAAAGAATGGGGTAGCTCTTTCCAGTTTACTATATCCTAAGCAAAAGCTAGAAATCAGGGATTTATTTAAACATTGAAGTTGTTGAATTTCTTATCCATAGTCACTGTTCTAAATGATAGGTTAGTTAGTCTGGATTTTTGGCCCACCTAATGCACTTCCCAGGATGTAAAGTCTCTGGACTGTCTTTCTTAATCTGCAAGGTGGAATAGTAACACCTGCTCTAATTACCTTACACATTGTGAATATTGAACCAGGTGCTAAAGAAACCTGAGCACCTCTCTGTTCATTTAAAGAATTTACCAGGAGAGTATGGTATTTACGTTAGACACTACAGTGAAATGGGTAATAATTATTTTGTTACTTGTTCACAGATCTCGGACAAATCCATATCCTTGACCATTAGGTCTTTTAAAGTTAAATTTTTTTTTTTAAAGCAACAGCATCTTTCTTTGTCATCCAGGCTGGAGTGCAGTGGCCCAGTCATGGCTCACTGTAACCTTGAACTCCTGGTCTCAAGTGATCCTCCTGTGTCAGCCTTCTGAGTAACTGGGATTACAGGCACGTACCACCATGCCTGGCTAGTTTTTCTTATTTTTTTTGTAGAGATGGGGTCTTGCTATGTTGTCCAGGCTGATCTTGAATTCCTGGCCTCAGGTGATCCTCCCACCTTGGCCTCCCAAAGTGCTGGGATTATAGGCATGAGCCACTGCAGGTGTCCAACCAGTAGGTTTTTAAAAACTGGTAATGTTCGGTGATTGGAGGGACTGGTACAAGGAATTATGAGTCCTTTTGCTATTGAGCTAGTCACAGTTAGCCTAAGAGCTTCTATGGCTTTATTTCTAGAGGGCATCAAAGTAGTTCAGGTATAGATTTAGAAGAATCCATGTGGATTCTTCTGTGTTTTGCTCCAGTTACTTGTTTATGTCCTTAAAATCTTTTCCTTATATGGATTCTGGGACTATAGTTAAATTGGCAATTTCTTGAATCATAAGTGGTGTGGGCAAATTAATATTCAGATCAGCTGTAATTTGTGTATTGGAGAATTTTCTGGAACTTCTCAAAATCGTCTTTTTGCAGTACCTTTTAAATGCCAATTCCATTTGCAAAATAAATCTTATTCATTAAAATTTGCAGGGGTTGTGTCCTAAAGAAGGAAGAAGTGTTTTTCTGTTGATAACTCAGAGTAATAGATACAGGTTGGGAGAAATGAAAGATGCTGGGAGTCTTCCTCTCCAGAGAGTACAGTGTTTGGTAAGGGAGGAATTCTGAACAAATTGAAAGAGTAAGGACTGTGCTTGTAGATACCATAGGCACATTGAGGACTTTGGCTTTGAGCTGTTTTCTTCATGATGGATCAGCAAGTTATAGAGTTTGGCTAGAAGTGAAGCTGTGTCACTGTAAGCCTTAGCGTAGATTTTTCTATGGATTGGGCTTCCTACAAGTGGGCACTCCACGGCAGAAACTTACCTAACCTGGTGGAGGCAGGTTTTGCAGGTGAAGGCACTAGCAGGTTGTAAGAGAGATGGGAACATCTCCCAGGAGTTGCTCTGCCACAGTAGACTAACAGCAGCAAACAGGAGGACAGCAGGCTCAGCTCTCCCAGCCCTCAGGTTACAGGTGATTCTCTCTGATCTGACTTCTCACCACAGAAGCCAGGTCACCCATAGTGGGAGAGAAACTGAATTCTAGGAGCCACTTTCCAGCAACACTGGGCATTGCCTCCAACTCTGGGGGTTTCCATAAGTAGTGCACAGAGGCAGAGTTCCCAGATTGAGGTTACCCACAGCCCTTGGCCTTGTCTCCCACCCCTAACGGCCAAGTAACTGAATTGATAGGGAACCTACTACTGCTAGCCCAGGCAAATGCACAGAAAGAAAAACCAAACAATAAAACAGGGTAATAATATTAATGTTAGAGGAACCTTACATGGTAGCTCATGTCTCTTTCAAAAAATGTAGTACAGTGTTAGTGCTGCAGGTAAGAGGTTTGTAGAAGACAAGTCCAGGATGAGTAGTAGGGACTGAGTAGTCCACCAAGCATGAAAATTACATCTCTATTATTATTTTACTTTTTAAACAGCTTTATTGAGATATAATTCGTATGCCATACAGTTTACCAATTTAAAGTGAATAATTTGATGGCTCATAGTATATTCATACAGTTGTGTGTCTGTCACCACAGTCAGTTTTAAAACATTTCATCACCTCAAAAAGAAACCTTACTTACCTTACACATCACCCCCCAATCCTGGCATCCCCCCAGCATTAGGCAACTACTAGTCTACTTTCTGTCTCTAGAGATTTGCCTGCTCTGGACATTTCATGTAAGTGGAATCATATAATATGTGGTCCTTCGTTTGCTCTTTTGTGTCTGGCTTACTTGATTTAGCGTGATGTTTTTGCCGTTCATTTCGACATTGTCGCATGTGTCGGTGCTCTATTCCTTTTCAGGGCTGAATACTGGTATGTTGTATGGATATACCATATTTTGTTCATCAATTGATGGACGTTTGGGTTGTTTCCACTTTTTGGTTATTGTGAATAATGATGTTACGGACATCTGTGTACAAGTTTTTGCGTGGACATATGTTTTCATTTCTCTTGGATATATAACTAGGAGTGAAATGTTGTGTCATGTAGTATGGCTTTAACTGTATGAGGAGCTGCCAGACTGTTTTCCACAGTGGCTACACCATGTTACATTCCCACCAGCAATGCACAGGGCTCTGGTTTCTCCACATCTTTTTATTATCTGTCTTTTTGATTATAGTCATCCTAGTGGGTATAAAGCGCTATCTCATTGTGATTTTGATTTGCATACCCATGATGGATAATGATGTAGAGAATATCTTCTCTTGTGCTTATTGGCCATTTGTATTTCTTCTCTGGAGAAATGTCTATTCAAGTCCATTGCCTATTTTTTCCCTTCTTTTTAAAATTGATGTATGTATATATATCTATATATTTTGGGGGTACATGTGATAAGTTAATACATTCACATAATGTGTAAAAGATCAAATCAGGGTAATTGGGATATCCATCGCCTTAAATATGTATCTTTTCTTTATGCTGGGAACATTTGAATTATTCTAGATATTTTGAAATGTACTGTAGATTATTGTTAACTATACTGATCTATCCAGCACTAAGTCTTATTTCTTCTAACTGTATATTTGTTCCCCTTAGTGTCTCTTCATCGCTTTTCTCTCAACCCTTCTTGGCCTTTGGTAACCACCAGTCTACTCTCTATCGTCATGATATCCATGCTTTTTAGCTCCCACATATGAGTGAGAACATGCAATATTTGTCTTTCTGTGACCTCCAGTTCCATCCATGTTGCTGCAAATGACTGAATTTCATTCTTCTTTTATGGCCGGATAGCATATATACCACATTTTCTTTATCCTTTCATCCGTTGATGGGCTCTTAGGTTGATTCCATATTTTGGCTATTGTGAATAGTGCTGCAGTAAACATGGGAACACAGATACCTGTTTGATACACTGATTTCTTTTCCTTTGGGTAAATACCCAGTAGTGGGATTGCTGAATTGCATGGCAGTTCTATGGTTAGTTTTTTGAGGAATCTCCACGCTGTTGTCCATAGTGGCTGTACTGATTTACAGTCTCACCAAGAGTGTGTGAGGATTCCCCTTTTTCCACATCCTCACCAGCATCTGCTATTGCCTTTTTGATACAAGCCATTTTTTTTTTTTTTTTGAGACAGGGTCTCACTCTCTTGCCTGGGGCGAGTGCCGTGGCGTCAGCCTAGCTCACAGCAACCTCAAACTCTTGGGCTCAAGCAATCCTACTGTCTCAGCCTCCCGAGTAGCTGGGACTACAGGCATGCGCCACCATGCCCGGCTAATTTTTTTTTTTTCTATATATATTTTTAGCTGTCCAAGTAATTTCCCTCTATTTTTGGTAGAGACGGGGTCTCGCTCTTGCTCAGGCTGGTCTCGAACTCCTGAGCTCAGAACTATCCGCCCGCCTCGGCCTCCCAGAGTGCCAGGATTACAAGCGTGAGCCACCGCGCCCGGCCGATACAAGCCATTTTAACTGGGGTGAGATGATATCTCATTGTGGTTTTGATTTGTGTTTCTCTGATGGTTAGTGATGTTGAGCATTTTTTCATAAAACTATTGGTCATTTGAATGTCTTCTTTTGAGAAATGTCTGTTTAGATCTCTAGCCCATCTTTAAATTGAATTATTTGGGGTTTTTTTTTTGCCGCTGATTTGTTTCATCTTATGTATTCTGATTATTAATCCCTTGTCAGATGGATAGTTCACAAACATTTTCTCCCATTCTGTGTGTTGTCTCTTTACTTCTTTGGTTGTTTCCTTTGATGTGCAGAATCTTTTTTAGCTTGATGTAATCCCATTTGTCTATTTTGGCTGTGGTTGCCTGTGCTTTTGAGGTTTTACACAAAAGTCTTAGCCCAGACCAATATCTTGGAGCATTTTCCCAGTGTTTCTTCCTAATTGTTTCATAGTTTCAGGTCTTAAATTTAAGTCTTTAATCCATTGTGATTTGATTTTTTTATATGGTGAGACATAGGAGTCTACTTTCATTCTTTTGCATATGGCCGTTCAGTTTTCCCAGCACCATTCATTGAAGAGACTGTTTTATTCCCATTGTATATACTCGGTGCCTTTGTTGAAAATTAATTGACTGTAAATGTGTGGATTTACATGGGTTCCCTGGGTTCTCTGTTCCATTGGTCTATGTGTCTGTTTTTATGTCAGTACCATGCTTATTTGGCTACTGTAGTATATTTTGAAGTCAGGTAGTGTGATACCTCCAGGTTTGTTCTTTTTGCTCAGGATTGCTTTGGCTATTTGGGGTCTTTTGTGATTACATATGAATTTTAGGATTTTTCCTTCTATTTCTATGAAGAATATCATTGGTATTTTGATAAGGATTGCATTGAATCTGTAGATCACTTTTGGTAGTGTGGTCATTTTCACAGTATTAATTCTTCCAGTCCATGAACATGTGATGTCTTTCCATTTTTTTGAGTCCTTTTCAATTTCTTTCATCAGTGTTTTATAGTTTGCCTTGTATAGGTCTTTTACCTTGTTGGTTAAATTTATACCTAGGTGTTTAATTTTTTTGTTAGCTATTATAAATGGGATTACTTTATTGATTTTTTTTTCCTGCTAGTTTGTTGTCAGTGTATAGAAATGCTACTGATTTTCGTATGTAAATTTTGTATCCTGTAACTTTACTGAATTCGTTTATCAATTCTAACAGTTTTTTGGGTGGAGTCTAGGTTTTCCTACATATAAGATCATGTTGTTTGCAAACAAGTCTAATTTGACTTCTTCCTTTCCCATTTCGATGCCCTTTGTTTTTTTCTCTTGCCTAATTGCTGTGGCTAGGACTTCTAGTAGTATGTTGAATAGAAGTGGTGAAAGTGAGCATCCTTGTCTTCTTCCAGATCTCAGAGGAAAGACTTTTAGTTTTTCCCCACTTAGTAGGATGGTAAGTGTGGCTTTGTCATGTGTGGCCTTTATTATTTTGAGGTATGTTCCTTCTGTACTCAGTTTGTTGAAAAAGTTGGAGAGTTACCAATATGACACAGGGACAGAAGTGAGCATATGCTGTTGGAAAAATTATAGATTTGCTCAATATAGGGTCGCCACAAACTTTCAATCTGTAAAAGACACAGTATCTATGAAGCATAATAATGTGAAGCCCAATAAAATGAGGAATGTCTGCATTTTCTTTGATTTTGTGAGTGGTCTTTTCACTTTCTTGATAGTATCCTATGAAGCATGAAAGATTTTAATTTTGATTATGTCCAGTTTATCTATTTTTTCTTTAGTTGCTTATGCTTTTGATATCATGTTTAAGAAACTATTTTCTAATTCAAGGTCATGAAGATACATTCCTATGTTTTATTCTAAGAATTTTATAGCTGTAGCTCTTACATCTAGGTCTTTGACCCATTTTGAGTTAATTTGTGTACATGATATGATGTGAGGTAGGGATCCGACTTCATTTCTTTGCACGTGGATATCCAGTGTTTCAGCACCATTTGTTGAAAAGGTTATTCTGTTATTCTTTCTCCACCGAATTATCTTAGCACTCTTGTTGAAAATCGTTTAACCATAAATAGGAGGGTTTATTTCTGGACTCTAAATTGAACTATTGATCTACATGTCTGTCATCATGCCAGTACCCTATTATTATTTTTATAGCTAAAAATAAGATGAAATTATTTCAATCTAAAGGAAAAGTATTAGATAAGAATACATTTCAACTCTGCATATCTTTTGAGCATACATAATTGACACCAGATTCATTTCTTCAATTATAAAATTACTATTCTCATTTCTAGAAATATTTATAAATAATTTTAATGCAAAATGAATGTAGAACAAAATCATTTTCTCTGGAAATTAAGCCAGCAGCTATTTGCCTATTGTGGGTGATAACAAATCAGTTCTGCAGGCCTTACATTGACTCACAAGCAATATCAATAATATCAATAATAAAGTGCAAACATGATATAAAAGAAATGCGAATCAACTCAAAAAGATTGACAAATACCAGAGCTAGCTGTGTAGGAATTGATTCACGCTTATTTTATATCGTAGTTTGTACTTTAGTGTCAATATTCAATGAAATGCAGGGTTGACATTTGGAATTATACTAGATTTATGCTGCAGGATATCATTTACCAGTAAGTTTGTTGTGTTGGGTTATGTTGCCTGCTATGATACATTTTTTGCTATTATTTTTTTCTTTAGTGATATATTAATAATTTTTCTGTTATCTATTTCTGTGTAACAAACAACCCCAAAACATAAAGTCTTAAAACGACAACATTTATTTTGCTCATGGGTCTATAGTTTGCTGCTGCTCGGCAATATTTGGGGCCTCAGCTGGGATGCCTCAAATTGCTTAGGAATGGAACAGTCGGGGAATAGTGGGGTGTCATTCTGTCTTCTCTCCTCATGTAGTCTTAGGGTTTCTCCACTGTGGTCTTTCTATATGGTCTCTTCATCATGGCAGCTGCAGGGTCCTGGACTTCTCTCATAGGGACTCAGGGACTCTAGAGCAAGTAGCAAGAGTCCAAGGTGGAAGCCGTAAGGCTCCTTCCTACTTAGTCTTGGAAGGCATGTGACCTCAATTCTACTGCATTCTATTAGTTACAAGTGAGTCACAAGTGCCAGGGGTCTCCCCAAGTGTCTGAACATAGGGAGGCATGGTTCCCTAGGTAGTCATTTCTGGAGACAGGTTGCCAAAGTCCATAGCTAGAACTCAAGTTTCTTTGCTAGGTTTCAGTGTATGATATACTATATTTACATGAATACATATTTCCCCTGCAAAGCTAACTAAAATTTACCTTCTGTGTGTTTATCATGCCAGATGATTAATTGCTTCATTTTCCCCTAAAATATTTCGTTAGTAAAACTAATGTCTTTGTCTGTTTGTGTTGCTATAATGGATACCCGAGGCTGGGTAATTTATAAAGAAAAAAGGTTTATTTCACAATTCTGCAGGCTGGAAGATTGGGGCCTCAGGCTGCTGCTTCCACTCATGGCAGAAGGCAAAAAGGAGCTGTTGTGTGCAGAGATCACATGGCGAGAGAGGAGGCAAGAGGGAGACGGGGAGGTGCCAGGCTCTTTTTAACCAAGCTCTTGGGGGAACTAATAGAGCAAGAACTCACTCACTGCCCACCCCCAACCTCCCAGGGAGGGCGTTAATCTATTCATGAGGGATCTACCCCCATGACCCAAACACCTCCTGTTAGGGCCCACTGCCAACATTGGGGACCAAATTTCAACATGAGGTTTGGGGTGACAAACATCCAAACTCCAGCAACTAGAAGGTATCATATGCTGGAAAATACAGTTATCAGGTTAAAACTTTCTGAACAGAGAAGGTACGTTTGTGTTAAAGAGGGATCCTGTCCTCAATAAAATTATGGCTATTGTGAAATTATATACCAAATGACACATTACCAGTTGTGAGGCCAAAATCCTAGAAAGACAAGTAGGAATGGGAAAAAAATCTGTTAGGTTTAGAAGACTTTAATTCACTTTTCTTGGTCCATCGTAGCCCAGGTAAACAAAAATAAATATGAATGTCAAGGATCTGATTCCATAAAGTTGATCTGGTAGCACAGCCGAAATTTTATATTCTGCGGTCATGTCATAACCAATCAGAGGCAGAATAAGTGCATGACAAAACTCGTCCTCCATTTTTGATAATTCTTAGCAAACTGAGAAGAAACCTTCCTTACACTGGTAAGGAATATCTACCAGAAACAGATCAGACTTGACATTTAATGGTGAATTATTAGAAGCATTTCCATTAAAGTCAGGAAAAAGGCCCACCTTATCTGCTCCTTTGACTTAGGAATCTTAGTCACTTAGTCATTTTGAATCATGCTCTATTGTTAGGCCTAACTAAAGAAAAATCTTACAAATGTGCACAGGCGTACTTGGATCATTGATATATCCTTACAGGTATTTGGGAATGTCGATAGAGCTGGTAGTAACTGCAGCACTGTCTATTAGAAGCCAGTGGAATTACTTGGTCTTGTTTCCATGCTGATTTACAGGGTCTCAGGCATGAAGAAACATACTTGCTGATCCACAATAGGACATAAAATTTAGAAAAAAGGTTTTTTTCAGAATCAATTTTCATATTCTCTCTTTTGACCTCGTATAATTTCAGTTTTGTATCATGGTTAAAAGTCATTAACAAATATAAGGGATCAAATATCCCTTATCTGAAATGCTTGGGATTAGAAGTGTTCTGGATTTTGGATTTTTTTGGATTTTGGAATACTTGCGTTATACTGGTTCAGAACCCTAGTCTGAAAGTCTGAAACCTGAAGTGCTCCAATGGTCATTTCCTTTGCTTGCATGTCATGTTGGTGCTCGGAAAGTTTTGGATTTTGGAGCATTTCAGATTTTGGGTTTTTGGATTAGGGATGCTCAACCTGTATTCATAAGATTGAAGGTGAATTTAGAATCCTCAGTCCCAGGTAAGGCGATGAGCTCCCCCCTTACGTTTGAACCCTGACTGCCCCCGGTTGTTTAATCTGCTGCTCCGGAGCAGACGCGTTTAGATTCCGCTTCTGTCTTCCACTGCAGAGGTGTTTGCTTATCACGCTGGACATTACTCACTGTTTCAGCAATTCCCGTGGTTGTCAGTTTCTCTTCCTGGGCTCGCAGCTCTGTGGATAACACCAATTTTTAACGTCTCATCACCAGCTGTATATGTTTTCATTAGGTCTGTTAGAAAAACAGCATCAAATACTCTGTCCTGGACAAAATATTCTGGATTCTGAAGTGTTTTGAAAAAACTGCTCAAACCATGTTTTTACTTCTGTTCTTATACCACGACAATCATCAACACAGAAGAATACTTCTGTGACCACATACTGAAGTTTTCCCCACATACCAACAGTGGACACCAACTGGGCATCCTCTAATTCAGTGTGGACACTACCTACCTGGAGATAGTGTCAGATCCCATGGGGTGAGGGTTCAGTCCCCACAACTTCGCCCTCCTTCAGACACCAGTTGTCAAGTTCAGGCCTCTGGAACTTCTGACCGACCAGCTTCAAGTTGGGGTTCCCACGACCTTCTCTTTGGGTTTGATTAATTTGTTAGAACATCTCACAGAACTCGGGAACACTTAGTTATGTTTTGGGTTTATTATAAAGGATATTATTAACACAAAGGATACAGATGAAGAGATGCGTAGGGTGAGGTGTTGGAGAAGGGCTTGGAACTTTCACGCCTTCCTTGGGTGCGCCACCCTCCATGAGCCTGCATGTGTTCAGCTGTCTGGAAGTTTGCTGCACCCTGTCTTTTGGGTTTTTATGGAGGCTTTATTACACAGATGGGATTGATGTAGGGATGTGATTGGAGAAAAGCGCATGATCTAAACTCAGCAAGGCCTGTACATTCAGATTTTTCCTGGCGTCTCTGTCCAGCATCCTTCCTCCAGGTTATGAGGCAGGACCCTCTCTGGAAGGAGGGTCTTTTGACCCACAATCAGATTAGAGTCCTGCCTTGGGCAGGTTGAAGGAGGGACAGGAGAAGCGCAGAAAGAGAGAGATTCTGTCTCCTGAGGAGTAAAGCATCCCAATATTATAACAAGGACTATGGGAGTTACAAGGCAGGAACTGTGGATGAAAACCAATATAATCATAATATCACATGAGATAACAGTGATCTTGATGCTTTGTTTTATCTTTCTGTTGCAGATGTTGCTGCCATCGCGTGTGGTCGTGAATTCTTGGTTAACTCCAGTCGGGTGCTCTTGGACACCATATTGCAGCTCCTGGGAGACTTGAAGCCAGGACAGTGTACCAAACTCAAAGTGTATGGTGGATAGTATTAAAAAGTTAACGTCTGTTTATGTATTAGTTAGAATATGCTGATTGGGCCTCTCTTCGTGAACACAGTTAACTTGACAATAGTTCTAAAAAGTAGAAGAAACAAATTGCCTCAAGAATTTAAGGGGTACATTGTCTCTTAAATAGTATTTTAGAAAAATAAATTTAGAAAAGGAATGTTCTCACCTTAATTAGTGAGTCCCAAATACTATCGTGTGACATTTCAGAGTTATATTAATGATCTTGAAATAAACTTAAATAAGTATTTGTCATGGCAGCATGCCACTTCCAGGTACCAAAATCTGTATTCATTTTCTGTTGTTGTGTAACAAACTTAGTGGCTAAAACAACACCCATTTATTATTTCCTAATTTGGTAGGTCAGAAGTCTGAGTATGCTGGGTTCTCTGCTTAGGGTTTACAAGTCCGAAACTAAGGTGTTTTCCAGCCTGGGATCTTTTCTAGGGACTCTGGGAAAGAATCTGCTTCCAAGCGCTTTCAGGTTACTGACAGGGTGCAGTTTCCTGTGTTATAGGACTGAGGTCCCTGCTTCCTGCTGGCCATCAGCTGGGGTTGATCATCTTCCAGGGCTAACTGCGTTCCTTCTCGCACACTCCCCCATCTTCTAGCCGCAGTAGCTCACTGAATCCCATACAGTTGGAATCTCTTGGACTTGTCCTTCTGCTGCCAGCCAGGTGGAACTGTCTGCTTTTTATGGGCTTGTGCTGTTTACATTAGGTATACTTGGATTAACTCCTTTTGATTAACTCTAAGACCACTGAGTAGTAACCTTAATTACATCAACAGAATCCCTTTTACAGGTAACAACATAATCAGGGTGTGATATATTTATAGTCTCACGGATTAGGGCAGGAAAGCTTGGGGGGGCATTGTAGGATTCTGCCTCTCATGCCATTCATTCCAAATGTTGCTTTGACTTCCTAGAGCACTTTTTCTTTCTTTCTTTTTTTATAATATTTCAAAATGTTAGGGGGCTACAAATGTTTTTGATATATGGCTTGAGTCAGGTCTATAAATGTGCCTCATCACCTGAATAATGTTCATTGTACCTGTTAGGTGGGTTTTTACCCCTCCCCTACTCCCTGCTCCCCCTGCTTGATTTCCTATGACTTTTGTTTCCCTCTGTGCACTTGGTGTGCCCATCAGTTAGTTCCAATTTATTAGACAGTTCATGCGGTATACTTTCTTGAGTACATTTTCCATTCTTGAGATATTTTGCTTAGAATAATGGTCTCCAGTTCCTCCCCAATTGCTGCAGAAGGCATTAATGCATCCTTTTGTATGGCTGAGTAGTACTCCATGGTATACGTATACCATATGTTGTTAATCCACTCATGTGTTGATGGGCACTTGGGTTGATCCACATGTTTGCAGTTGTAAATTGTGTTGCAATAAACATTTGAGTGCGGGTGTCTTTTTGATAAAATCACTTCTTTTCCTTTGGGTAGATACCCAGTAGTGGGATTGCTGGATCGAATGGTAGGTCTACTTATAGTTCTTTGAGAAATCTCCGTACTGTTTCCCGTAGAAGTTGTACTAATTTGCAGTCCCACCAACAGTGTATAAGTGTTCCTTTCTCGCTGCATCCACGCCAGCATCTATTGTTTTTGGACTTTTTAATAAAAGTCATTCTAACAGGAGTAAGGTGATATCTCATTGTGGTTTTAATTTGCATTTCCCTGATGATTAGTGACATCAGGCAGTTTTCATATGTTTATTGGCCATTTTTATATCTTCTTTTGAAAAACTTCTGTTCATGTTTTTGCCCACTTTTTAGTAGAGTTATTTTTTTTCTTGTAGATTTGCTTGAGTTCTTTGTAGCTTCTGATTATTAGCTTATCATCAGATGTGTAGATTGTGAATATTTTCTCCCATTCTGTAGGTCGTGTATTTGCTCTGTTATTTCCTTAGCTGTGCAGAAGCTTTTTAATTTAATCAAATCCCATTTATTTATTTTTATTGCTGCTATAATTGCCATTGGGGTCTTAGTCAGAAATTCTTTGCCTGGACCAATATCTAGAAGAGTTTTTCCAACATTTTCTTCTGGGATTCTTGCTTTACATTTAACTTTTTTATCCATCTTGAATTAGTTTTTATGAGCAGTGAGAGGTAGGGGTCCTGTTTCATTCTTCTACACGTGGCTATCCAATTTTCCCAGCACCATTTATTGAATAGGGCTTCTTCCCCACAGTGTGCGTTGCTGTCTGCTTTATCACAGATCAATTGGCTGTAGGTAGATGGTTTTATATCTGGGTTCTCTGTTCTGTTCCGTTGGTTTGTGTCTCTATTTTTGTACCAACACCATGCTGTTTTGGTTACTATAGCCTTGTAATATAGTTTGAAGTCTGGTAATGTCATGCCTCCAGCTTTGTTCTTTTTGTTTAGGATTGTTTTGGCAATTCAGGCTCTTTCCTGGTTCCGAATGAAGCGTAGAATTATTTTTTATAGATCTATGAAATATGTTGATGGCATTTTTTTTTTTTTTCAAGACAGGGTCTCACTCTGTTGCCTGGGCTAGAGTGCCATGGTGTCAGCCTTGCTCACAGCAACCTCAAACTCCTGGGCTCAAGCGATCCTCCTGCCTCAGCCTCCCGAGTAGCTGGGACTACAGGCATTTGCCACCATGCCTGGCTTATTTTTTCTATATATTTTTAGTTGTCCAGCTAATTTCTTTCTATTTTTAGTAGAAATGGTGTCTTGCTCTTGCTTGGTCTTGAACTCCTGAGCTCAAATGATCCACCCGCCTTGGCCTCCCAGAGTGCTAGGATTACAGGCATGAGCCACTGCGCCCGGCCTGTTGATGGTATTTTGATGGGGATTGCATTGAACCTGTATCACTTTGGGTAGTATGGACATTTTAATAATGTTGAGTCTACTGATTCATGAACAGGATATGTTTCTCCATTTGTGTCATCTGTGATTTCTTTCCTAAGTGTTTCGTAGTTCTCCCTTTAGAGCTCTTTCACCTTCTTGGTTAAGTATGTTCCTAGGTATTTTATTTTCTTTGTAGCTACTGTGAATGGTATTGAGTCTTTGATTTGATTCTCCACCTTGACTGTCATTTATATATAGAAATGCTACTGATTTGTGTACGTTGATTTTATATCCCGAGCCTTTACTGAACTTAATTTATGAATTCCAGGAGTCTCTTAGTGGAGTCTTTGGGGTTTTCTAGATATAAGATGATATAATCAGCAAAAAGTGACAGTTTGACCTCCTCTTTCCCAATTTGGATACCCTTTATTTCTTTCTCCTGCCTGATTGCTCTGGCTAGGACTTCCAGAACTGTATTGAATAGAAGTGGTAACAGTGGGCACCCTTGCCTTGTTCCAGATCTTAGTGGGAATGCTTTCAACTTTTCCCCATTCAGTATGATGTTGGCTGTGGGTTTGTCATATTTTTTTGGTAAAGAGACAGAGTCTCTGTGTTGTCCAGGCTAGCCTCAAACTCCTGGGCCTTTTTAATTTTGGATTTATCCTGGATGTTTTGAATATTATGTTATGAGACTATGGGTCTTGTCTAAATCCTTTGGAAAATGCTGATGTTTGTTTTCACAGGCAATCAACCTGGTTGTATTCAGGTTGTGAGTTGCAACCAGCCTTCTCTGTGTTTGGTTTCAGCATCAGTCCCATTTACAGAAAGCCTTTACGCTGCTGCTGGGTCTGCCCATGTGCCTCATGCTGGGTGGCCTGGATCTTCTTTAGTCCCCAGCCTTTCACATGCTGTGTGTGGTCACAGCCACACATGCACGGCCTGGGGTGAGGCCAGCAGTTTATGAACAGCTTTGTGGGTCACTTTCCTGAACTCCAACCTCTGCAGTGCCCCTGGTGCCTCTTAGTCCCCCAGCTCCCTGTTCCAGGCCCTCTCTGGGCATGCTGGGGCTTTGTGTACCTTCTGTGTTGTGGCTTCTGCACCTCTGCCCACACATGCCAAGCAGCAGCAGTTCAGAGGCCCGTAGATCCTTTAAGTGTGAGCAAGATTCTCCTCCCATAGAGTTTGAGTTACCTGGGGGCTCCCACACCCCACCCTGCCTCCACGGTCAGTCACTGCCAGGAGTCCCCTTTCCTGTTCTCCAAGCCCGAAGTAGAGGCCTTCTCTGGGTGCTCTCCACGAGTCAGTGCTGCTTCTGGGTTTGGGGGCTCCTTTAAGTCCAGGCCGGGGATACTGGAGGAAAAAGTGGCAAACTCATTGCTGATTATTAAAATGCTGGTCTTCTTTCCTCATCTGCTGCTGTTTATTTTTCAGAGTCCTTAAGTAGGTGCCCCATGTATTCTGTTTGGAATTTATAGCTGTGCTCAGTGGAAACAAGAGGATGGGGTCTGCTTAAGCTGTCTTATCTGGAACCAGACTCTCCAGTCCATTTAGGTGTTTTGTACTAACCAAATATACATACATGAGCAATGCATGTAATATGGTATAACATGTATGCAGTATATGTAGTTTTGAGTATTAAATTTTATAAATTGTCTATGGATCTAGTTAATTCCTTTTAAGTACCTTATATCAAAGAAGATGTAACATTTGGATTATTCTTTCCCTGACTGATAGGTGTCTAGGTTACTTTCGAGTTTTACTTGACAAGTATAATGCTGCAGTGAACATCCTCGGCAAGGTCTTTGCTCACCTGTGTGGGAGCTCGTCTAGGAGTTTTCCCAGAGTGGAATGTTTGAGAAGTAGGCCATGGACATTTTCAGTTTTATAAGGTACTGCCAGACTGGTCACCAGAGTGTACACTTCCACCTGCACTGTGTCAGTGTTCTGTGTTTCCTATGTCCTCACTTCTGCTTCATTCTTTGTTATATTCCTATAAAGAATATTTTTATCATCTGTCTATCATCTACTTTCCTCCCTTTCTCCCTTCCTTCAGATTTAGATTACCAGTGAGGTTGAGACTTTTTTCACATGTTTGTACCATACAGGTTTTTCCTGTGAGCTACCTGTTTGTGTCCTTTGCCCACTTTGTGGCGGTCTGCATTTTTCTTAACGATGTGCTGTAGTTCTTTGTGTGTTCTGGATACTCATCTGTTGCCTCTTTTGCTTCTGTGGTCTTTACAAGGTCACTGTTTATGGACCAGTTAATCTCTTCCTCCGGCTTCCAAGGGAGGCTTTGTTTGAGGGCTGGGTGTCTTCAGCTTCTCTGGTTCGAGTACAAGGAGCTCTGTGCCTTTGGGTCCTGATGAGCACCTGTCGATTGCAGTGGGGGTTGGGGAGAATTGCCTTCAAGCTACTTGCTTTCTTTCTCAGCAGTCTCTGGTTAGACCACAGAGCAAGGCATGTGTAGATGTTAGCTTCTGCCCCCATGTGGGATCCCAGCTGCACCAGCCTGAGATGGGTCTCCCCTGTAGTCTTTGGCTGCCTCTGACTCTCACACACTAGTTACCTCTCTTGGCTCCAGGACACTGCTCTCTCCTCTTTGCACCATTCCGTTCATTGCTGACTCCCAGCTTTCTTGCCTCTGAAACCAGGACCTTTCTCCTGAAACCAGGACCTTTCTCATAATGTGAGTCAGCCTCTTCTCTTCCCGCCCCTCCCCCTCCACACTGCCTTGACTGTAACTTGGCTGTCTCCTGGGGACTGTGCTTTCAGTGCCACCTCTGTGATCAAAGGTTATTGGTCTTTAGCAGTTGGTGCCTCAGACCCACAGAGGGGGTTAGCTTCCTCTCAGCTGCCCATTTTTAAAGGCCATTTCTCTTGCACTTTCATGGAAAAACTTTTCCTCCTTCAAAATTTGAGCTGCCAGTTCTCTCTACATACCCCTTTCTCATCTCCGTCCTCTTCTGACATCGAGGCACTTCCCCTTGTTCACCAAGTGCTGACTTGTTGGCATCCCCTCCCCACTGCCTGCTGTCTCAAATGGCTCGGACATCTCTGTGGGCGATTCTTTGAAAATCTATTAACGATTTCAAGGCCACTTGCCTTCGTCAGCTACCAAGATCTGATGTGCCCTTCACTGTGGCAGTCATCCACCCACGTGGCCACGCCCTGCACCTTGTTATCAGGTGGACCTTCCAGCTCTGAGGCCATACGTCCTCTCCTCTCTGACTCCTTTTTCTGCCGTCATTGCCTCCAAACTCGCCCAGCCCTCTTGCTCCTCAGCACACCATCACCTTCACGGCTTCCCTCCCTTCTAGCTCACCTGGATCCCAACGTGCATCCCATTTCCTGATGCTCCAACCATGGACCGGCTCAGCTGTCCTCCTCCTGCATTCCTACAACCAGGGCTGCTCAGTGATGCTTCAGAAGAAGGCTCCTCAGATGCATAGACTCATGCCACTTTTCCTGGTCCTGACCACCCCTTGGATCCTCTTCTGTGTCCTTATTCAGGCCCCACTCTCATTTCCACAGCGGCAAAGACAGACTTTGTGCACTCTCTGCACACCCCTCCCCACCCGCCTGTTCTGCCCTTCTCTGCTAGCCATATCCTGGCAGGCGGCTTTCCTTCCTGCTGCACACAAAGGACCACGGGTGTGGGTGTGAGCTGCCTCAGCTCAGTCCCCTCCCTGTTTATCTCTGCTCACCCTCACTCTCTTCTCTCATGCATGAGAGCAACACGTGACATGTTTGCGCATGTGTGAATAATCCTCCCACCTGTGCTATTGATTTGCTGTCTTCTGGGATTTTGCTCAATTAATTGTCAACACTTTAGCATTTTCAAGTTCTCCCTCTCTGCTGGCTCCTCGCCAGCCTTTGTTTCCCAGACTGTGCCAGCCTTTCAGTAGGACGCCGGGGTCCACATCAAACCATTTGCCAGCTTTGCTGGAATTTGGGTGGCCTTGGGTTTACCATGACATGACACATTTTCCCAGAATGAAGGGCTGGCTCCCATGCCCTATTCCTTTTGCTCCCCTGGAAGTCCCCATGGGCCTGTGGATCCCTGGTGCAGCAGAGTTGATTCTGCTGTGGGGCCACACAGCCATCTCTGGTGGCAAACATCTAGGGTGGAAAGTGGGACATTGCTGTGAGTCAGCCTTTGAGTTTTTGGGTGTCATTGCCTCCCAAGACTTATGATTTCTGGCTATCCCTAGTTTGCCTGTTTTTGGAAGACCTTTTTGTCCCCCCCTGCAAGTGTCTCCCTCTATTGCCCAGTCTGTGGTGCAGTGGCATCATTGTACCTCAAACTCCTGGGCTCAAGGGATCCTCCTGCCTCTACCTCCCGAGTAGCTGGGACTACAGGTGCATGCCACCACGCCTGGCTGATTTTTCTGTTTTTAGTAGAGACGGGGTCTTACTCTTCCTCAGGCTGGTCTCGAACTCCTGACATCAAGTGAGCCTCCCACTTTGGCCATCCAGAGTGCCAGGATTACAGTTGTGAGCCACCGTGCCCAGCTGGAAGACCTTGTTTTTTTAAGCTCTCCAAATCTGCAAACTTTTCACATCCGGTGGTTGGACACACCAGTTGACCTTGGGGACAGCCAAGGGTCAGCCAGGGGACCTTGGAGGGCCCCTTGAGGTGCTTCCTGCTGTCGGTGTGGTCACTGGACTGTCTGCTGTAGTGCTGTATCTTTTAGGCCTCAACACCCATTCCTCGTGGATAATTTTCCCATCCATGTCAGTCTTGCAGGTACCTGCTACAAATGGCCACTTGACAGAGTTGTACATTTCTGCTTAGTCATTTAACTGGGAGGGGGGTGGGAGGGGACAAGTGTCAGGAGCTTTCCCTGTCACTACCACTTCAGTCCATTTCCTCCACCTCCAGCAGTGGTCACCAGGTTCCTGCATTTGGCCTGGGCTGGGCAGAGTTTGTGCGGAGCATGCCCTGGCACTGAGCAGGTGTGGTGGCCCTGAGGCTTGTCCTTCCTTACTGCTGCCACGTGACTCTGGCGTTTCTTTTCTCCCCAGCACTTGATAAAAGCTAGGCAGCCAACATTTTTATTTCATATTAGATATCTGGATTTCTCCTGCCTTTTAAAGTCCCCCTGCCTTTTTGGTAATTAACTTACTAAGGCCAGGTTATTTTTTTCTCACTGTCCATATTTCATTATGATTTTTACCAATCCTTGTTGAATAGGCCATGAGAGGCCTTTTGATATCTTAGGGGTCAGACCTCTCGGAGGTGTCATTGAAAGGGTTGGCTGAAGGCCCAGAGTTTAAGGTGGTTCCTTACCTGAAGGGAGGAGACCCCTGACTGGTGAGATAGATGAGGGTTCCAGGAAGTGCGTTATTTACGTTCCTGAACAGCCAGTTGGTTTTCAGTGTAACACTCTGGCTGGGTCGCAGGCTCTATGAAGAGAACACCTTTGCTCTGACACAGTGCGTTTCACTCACAGGGGCCACAGAGTCCGTGGTGCGTGTGGTCAAGGAGGGGCTGAGAGGGACAGCAGTGGCTCTGCAAGGCCGTGTCTGTCCAGGCATGGGGTGTGTGTGGGGGAGGAGTACAGGAATGCCTCTTGGAGTTTGTGCTCTACCTTGTCCCCGCTCCTTGAAGTTACTATTGGTTTATCCACCACCTAACATCTTCCCCAGATGTCACCAGTAGGCTGTATCAGTGAGAAGTGCTGCCTGTGGGCAGTCCAGGTTCTTTGTGCAGTTAATTTCAGAACCAGCTGTGAGCTCGGCAGGAAAACCAGCTCACCTTTGCGAGCAAACCAGGGTGATCGCAGCCTCCCACCTTTCTATAGAGCAGACACGCATCTGGGCCTGCAGATCTACTTTTCCCACAAGCTCTCATCTTCCGAAGAACTTGTCTGGGATAGAGCACAGCCTGTATTTTCTGAAGATGCTTCTAGAAGTGTTTCCATAAACTGTCTTAAAACAATGGCAGCATTTTAGAACTAAGTGTGGAGAGGGAGCTAAAATGCTCGAACCACACCATGTTCGGGGGGTGCTCTGCTTGTCTCTCTCCCATGTCCCAGAAACTTCTGGACAGCATGGACGGTGTTTTCAGCTATGTGTTCCCGAGGCCCAGTACACAGAAGGCAAATGCTCAGTTTCTGGGTCATGGTCCTACCTTGTTTCCTGTTAACAGTCCTTCAGAGTATGACTGTGCATTTCGGTGGCCTGACCCCTTCTTCATGTAAGGAACTGGCTTAATGCCAACTGGAAAAACATGTTCAAACATGATGGGGTTTCTAAACAGTTTCCACTCAAAGCTTTGGTAATTCTAGATAGGAAAGTTATCATGAAGGATCTTATAAGATTATTTTAGGACATTGGTTTAACAGTTAATTGTCTTGATGAGGGAAGTACATTTTGAAGACAAATTCAAGATAGTGTTCAAATTCCTAAGTTTAGAGTCCTCAGCATTTCCAGATATTAACAAAAGTTAATCAAGTTTCTGAAATATCTGTAACATTTGGGGCCTATGAACTAACATATATTATTTCTAGGTGGTAGAGCTTCCAGCCACAGCGTGCTTCACATCCACTGAGCTGGCCTAGTATTGAGTTATAAATCGTTAGATGGTGCTAGGAACAGCAGCTCTTCTGGAAAGGTATTTTTAGGGTTTTACCCTAATTCTGTGTACATTAAAAACTCTCCTATAACTAAGTAACGTGCTTATTTGGCCTCTTCAGTAAGAAAAAAGCGTATAAGCAAATACACAAATGGGCAAAAGAGATAACCCGGCTATTTACAGAAGAAACACAAGCTTCATAAACTTGGAAGAGGTTCTCAGCCTCCATAGTAATCAGGGAAATGCAAATTATAACCATAGTAAATGCCTTTTCATTCCATCTCATTGAACAAAATCAGTCTGACAGTTCCAAGTTTTGGACTGGATGTGAAGCCACAGTGAAGCTTACACCTGTTCACTGTGCTGGGGCAGGGTACCTGGGGACAGCGGGGCGGTGTCTGTGGAGGTTGTGGGTGCACATGCCTCAGGGCACACGTGTACTCCAGAGGTTTTACATAGGAGTACCAGGATGCTTGTACAGAAAACAGGACAGCACAAACTAGGAAATTACCTAACTGTCTATAAGGTGGAGAATAGATAAAAAAAAATTGATCAATTAAAAAGGTAGGACATTTCAGTGGAAATAAGTTAGAACTGTACAGATCAACATAGACAAATCTCAGCATGGTGTGGAAGGTTACATACAGTATGCTGCTGTTGATACAGACATGCAAAGCAAAATTAAAAGTTTCCATGCGTAGTGTAGTTAAAGTATTAGACATGCTGGGCTATCTCACGTACCAGATGTGGCTGCTGGTCAGCACCTCCCTGAAGTGTGTGTGCAGGTGGTTTCACAAAGGGGACTCAGCTGCAGTGGGGAGTTTTCTTTCTGAACCAGGGAGGCGGGCATACTGTTGTTCTTTATATCTTTTCCTACGCCTTCAATGTTACATGATAGATAAAAACTAACATGTAGATATTTGATTAGGGTTATATGTTATAGGCCACAAATTTTCAGGTTGTTACTTGACTGACGACAGGGGCACAGAGTCTACAGATACGTTAAGTAGTTAATTACCATACTCCTCCTAATTGATAGGCTGCTAACTCTTAAGTTTCTGCCAGGAATCATTTGGTCTGATAACGTCTTGTATTGCTGTGCCAGTCCCTTCTTTCTGAAATTACATGCAGTCTTTTGTAAAAATTGTATTGCTTATTGTACTTCAGGATTATCTTATAGTGCTAAGTTGGCTGCATTAGATTTTGGTCAATTTAGGATGACTGATTTGTGGTTTTGTTTCTGGGCATCACACTCATTCCTTTTTCTTATTTATTTTTATTGCTAGTTTGCTTTGAAGTCCTGGGTGTGTTTATTCTTTGTTATTTCTAGGCTACAAGTTATGTTTCCTTTTAAGATCAAGAATAAGGTAGTTCAATTGTAGCTATTTTACTTTGAGCGACTCACGTTGTGTCAGGAGGTCAAGGAGTGCTTGCTTTCTTCTCAGGGGAGAGCTTGCTCCGCCCCTGGGCTGCACAGTGAAGGAAGCAGAGCTTCCTTCTTCCTGAAGTGAGCCCTGTGGCTTGTGCGGCATTTCGCGTTCCCCAGCACCCTTAGTTCAGTCTTGCTTTCAGCCCTTTTACTGTGGACATCATATGTATCTAAAATTATCAAGACTGCAGAGACTGGGGAAGTTGCTTTTGCTCTTTTGGAGCCCATTAATTCCATTTATAACAGATTTTTCTGCTTAGGTTTGTGGTAGGAAGCAGAATTTGCCTACCTTTTTTTGTCATTGGAAGAAAAATATCTGATTCCTAGAACACTAGTGTGAGAAATGACATTTACTTTGAATAGCAATACTAGAAGAGTAAATTGAATGGGCAGTTGGAAACTTGATTCATTATTTACAAATGTTTTTGGTTGGAATAGAAATGTTATGTTAGAGAAAACATTTGCATAAGAAACAGAAAGTCATTTGGGGTTTGTTTTTTGCTAACTCCTGTGTGACCTAGAAGTCTTTGGTCTTCTGTAAGATGTAGTCTGGCAGTGACATGAGGTCTCAGGTGACACTGTTGTTGTCATAGTTACATTTCTTTCATCTTAGCTTCTTAAGGATAATGGATTTTGAACAAATATGAACTTTTAAAGACATTTGTCAGTTTGTGAGTTGTTTTTGCCACTTTAAATGTAAATGACAGTCGATAAAGAATTTCATCCGGACGTATTTTCTGAAGTTTGCCCCATATTACGGTTATTACTAGATGTTAGCTTTGCCTTTTAAGATCTAGAGAAGATTGGTTTATCTTACTTTCATGCTGTAAAGCAGAGGTTGCAAACTTTCTCTGTGAAGGTCAGGTAGGAAATACTTTAGGGCCATAGCATTCCTGTTGCAGTGACTCTTGCAGTCTTTGTGTTGCCGTAGGAAAGTGGTCGTGGACAATACATTTAATTTTAAGAAATTCCAACTATGTGTGTTTGCAATCTGAAGTAGGAACTTTTCTCTTCTTGGAAGTGTGGGTTAGAGACCTCACTAAATTTTAGTGAAAGTGCTGAATTTTCCTAATGAACACTACATCTGAGTAGCTCTTAATACCTCACTAAGTAGGTTACTAGTGAGTAGCTTTGGAATATGTAAAAATCGTCAGTGAGACTTGAAAAGACTTGTAGTTTGGCTCATTTCATGGCCTGTTGGGAGGCTGAGGATCCTGGTTTGAGGTTTGAGAACTCCTGTTCTGTAGCGTGCTCACGCAGCTTTGTCTGCCCTGAGTCTGTGGCACTGCCGTCAACTTTGAAAGTGCCCCCAGGAGTGTGAGGGAAGGGAGACCTTGGCCTCTGCTGTCTGGCTCTGTGGAGGCCGTGGATCCTGGTCCCGGGGGGTGGAGGGAGTTGGCTCGCTTTCCCAGTGTACTAGTCTGTGACATGGTCAAGACAGACCAGCCATGGAGCTTGCTTTTGACAAACTAAGTTTAGTGAGGAAAGCAGATATTTTAACAGAAAACTATAATAAAAATTTTCCAGGGCATACGTGTATGTCATGTACCGTGATTTACTGAGTTAGTCCCTTGTTAGTGGACTGGGTCAGTGGTACTGATTTTCCTTTTGCCTCAGGTTCCAATATGTCTTGTCATGGCACTGTTACCAATTCCATCTTTATTTAAAATTTTGCTGTATTATTATGGAATTTTTGCATTAATTTTGATTTTTAAAAATAGCGAATTATAACATTAAAAAAAATCTTGGCTACTAAGCATTTTGGCACCCCCTTAATTTGCAGCCGAAGCAAGGGCCTTACTCTCCTCATCCTAGCCAGCCCTGCTGGTTAAGCGGACTGGCTGTTGCAGAAGGTGTGTTGTGTGGTCTCTGGCCTCTGTTATCTTTTCCTGAAGAGAAGGGTGTTTGTTCTAGCAGGTCGTCAGCTTTTCCTGACTCACACCTACACTGGCTCCCCCTTGGTTGTCGACGTCCCAGATCTGTGCCCGATTCCTGCAGTTTGTAGCTCCCCGCTCCTCCGGCAGGCTCCTCAGTGTCTGCCTCATGCCTGTGCGATTCAGAGGCCAGCCAAGGACCCAGGAAGGTTTTTCAGGCACATCTTAGTGCTTCTCCTGTTCTGTACCCTCCTTTCTGGATTTCCTCTTCCCTTGCTGCCCACTCTGGGAACCCTGGACTCCGGTTTGGTCTCAGGCCAGTCACCCACAGGTGTCTGATGAGGCAGTCACCCGCTGGTGTGCACTCGTGCCCAGGTCTCCACATATTTGCCCTCTTTGTCTCAAAAAATGTCCTCTTCTTTCAAGGGGGCGCTTCTCTCCAGTTTCTGCCTGCTTTGGGCTGCTTTCCAGTCCCCTTAAATGTTTCTTCTGTTTTGTTCGGAATTTGTGATTCTTCTTGGCAGGAGGGTTAGTCCAAGGCAAATTACTCTGCTGTTGCTGCGGCTCATTCATTTTTAGATTCGTTTCCTAGAATAAGCGTTTAAGGCTCTGTGTGTGTGTGTGTGTGTGTGTGTGTGTGTGTGTGTGTATTTATTTCACAAGCTTTATTTAGTGTATTCATTATTCAATTTTAAATATTGCCTGATTTTCCTCATAATTTCTTATTTGGCCTGTTTTTCTGGAGGTATACTTCTAATTTTCTAAATGTTTGGAATTTTAAAACTTACTTTAAAAAATTGATTTTTAACTTAATTGCATGGTGGATCAGAGAGCTTACTGTAAGAGGTGTCTTAAAATCTCCCATTATTGTGGACTAGTCAGCTTTTTCTTGTAGTTTTGTCAGTTTGTGCCTTCGTATATTTTTGAGGCTGTATTATTAGGTGCATGCAAATTGAAAATGATATTTTCCAGATGAACTGAACCTTTCAGCATTACATATTTTACCTCTTTATCTTTAACATGCTTTTCCCTTATTTTCTTTTCTGTTAGTATAGCTACTTCAGCCTTTTTTTTTTTTTTTGGTTAATATTTGCTTGATACATCTTTTCCCATTCTTTTATTCTCAAACGTTCTGTGAACTTTTGTTTTAGATATATTTCTTTTAAACAGTACGTTGTTGCATTCTATTTTTCATCCAGTGTAAAAATCTATAACCTATGCCTTTTTCTAGGAATGTTATTCTGTGCATTAACATTTGCAATTAGTGAAATACTTGGATTTATTTTTTGCATCATGATTTTTTGTTTCTATTTAGTATGATTTTTCTGAGTTCTCTTTCTAGTCAATCCACCCTCTATCCTTTTCTCCCTCTGTCTCTCTTCCTCCCTCCTTCCCTCCCTCCTCCTTTTGAATTCACTAATATCTTTTCTGAGTCCGTATTTTTCCTCTAGTGTCTCAAGAGTTTACCTCTATTTCTGTCTTCCAGCTATGAGCCCTATTAAAGCTTTGATGTATTTGGCGTATACTTGAAATCAATGTCTTCCTCTCCCGAACAGTGGAAGGATCTTAGAATGCTTTAACATCTAACCCTGGATCACATGCATTCATGGACTATATCTTAGCTGTATTGAAAAATTTCAGAAATCCCTTACATTAGACATTTTAATTCCTGCTTTTACCACCAATGTTTACTTCTCTGTACCCACCACATCTCCCTTCATTTACTATTTCTCCTGTATCTCAGAACATTCTTCTGAGATCATTTTCCTTTCTTTTTGAAGCCTATCCTTCAAATTCTTTTAGTTCACGTATGTTTGTGGTAAAATCTCTGAGGTTTTCTTGGCAATATTCTTACTTTATCCCCTTTGATGAAAATATTTTTTATTGGGTTTACAATTCCCAGTTTATTATTATTTTCTCTCTACACTTAGAGGATATAATGTCCTCATCTTGTGGTTTCCACTTCTATTGTTGAGAGCCCATCTTTCAGTGTAATTCTCTTTTGTAGGTAATATGTCTTTTCTCTCTGGCTCCTTACACAATCTTTCTTTTTGTCTTTGGTTTCCTGTAGTGTGACTGTGATATGTGTAGATTTATATTTATTTTTATTTGTCTTTCTTGAGTTTTTTTTTTATGCCTCTTGGATCTGAGGGTTTATATTTACTTATTTCTAGAAAAGTCTCAGCCATTACCTTTTTGAAATATTTTTTTTCCTTCGTTCTTTCTATTCTTTTTTATGGAACCCTAATTGGAAGAATGATGAACTTTCTCCCTTTAGCCTCCATGTACACTATCCTCTCTTTTATCCGTTTTTGTTTTTTGCTCTGGTGTCTTTAGCTCTGTTTTCTGTTTAGTATTTCTCTTTTCCCATGTACCTAATTACCTTTGAATTTTACATTTTGATTATTATAGTTTTCATTTTTGTAAATTCTGTTATTTTTTAATTACCTGGTCATTCATAATAGTAGTCCTAGCTTCTTGATCATGTTTTAAATTTCTTTTAAAGTTATCTTCACCTATTAAACATATCCATTTTCTATTTTGCAATTGATACTTCTAGTATCTGAAAAGTTTTGGTTCTGGTCCTGTTTCTGTTTTGCAATTGATACTTCTAGTATCTGAAAAAGTTTTGGTTCTGGCCCTGTCATTGGTTCTTTGTGCTGGCTGTTACTTACATGGTCTTTTTTTTTTTTTTTTTTTAAGTGTTTTATTATGAGCTCACATTTGCTAATACTGTATTGGTGGGAATTCTTTGAAGACCAGGTTGAGGGTCCTTTCCTTTAATGTCTAGGAAGCTGGGGGAGCTCCTAGCCCAAGCCAAAATTTATATTAAAATTTAATATAAATTTTTATTTATATTAAAATTTAATATAAATTTTAATTTATATTAAAATTACTGGCTTGGAGATTTTTCAGGCCTGCCAAAAATGTGAATTCATGCTCAGTGTAAAATTTTTTTCTGGTTTTCTGCAGAGCTTGCAATCTGAATGTCTGTCTGTGTGTCTGTCTGAGGCTTTTTCTTCTCTTCCTCTGCATGAAGCCTGTATAACTGAAGCCCTGTGCCTCTGTAATCTATCGTCTTTTTGCACTTATCTCTCAGAATTTGTGCTCTCACTTTGTTCCTGATTAGAGATGTTTTTCCTTTGTTTCTTGCAAGCTCATTCATTATTTTAAAGGTGTTGCGAAATATCTGCCTAGCCTCTTTTATTGCTTTGCTGTGTGAAGTGTTTGGGATCTCTGTATTCTGCAGTATTTTTAGAAACCATAGTCCTGTAGTTTCCAACTTTCATTAGACTCTAAATTGCCAGTTGTGGTTCAGTTCCGGAAAGAGCTTGTAAAATTTTATTCAGTGAATTGCTTTGGTTGTTAGGGATGACTGAGGTTGCAGTATTCTTCATCCCTCATGATGTGGATTTAGCAGTCTTGTATCGCCAGACCGGGCTACCCAGACGTCATGTGTAATGTTCATTGAATAAAAAGATACCATCAGATTTTAGGTGGCTGAATTGAACTTTGAGAGTACAGTACACTTATGAATTGAGGATTACCTGTGCATTAATGCAGGATTGGTAATAAAAGGGATGAATCAATAAATATAGTTGTGAGGTTTCCTGTGGAATGTCTGCATTCGTGTGTCTTGATTATGTGAGCGTATAGATGGTGGTATTATATCATTGCTAAAGCTTCTCATTTTCCCTGTAGCCTCACGTAGACAAATGTCACTTCACATACCTTATACTTACATACTTATTGTCCATATTGTGGAATTGGACATCTGAAATTTAAGGAAAGCTTTAACTATGTTAAGGTCTTCTTCTCTAGGAGATGTATTTAGGATGAAATACAGTGTGAACAGACCAACATCTCAACCCCATTTTCTTTTACATTCCAGGTTGATGCTGATGTCCCTGTATAATGTGAGCATCAATTTGAAAGGCTTGAAATACATCAGCGAGAGTCCAGGATTCATCCCTTTGCTCTGGTGGCTTTTGAGTGGTAAGTGGGGGTGGTTAGTTGTACAGCTCCTTGTACAGTTTATATAGCAGCTCCCCCCCACAGTCAACGGGGGATGCACTCCAAGACCCCCAGTGGATGCCTGAAACTGGATAGTACCAAACCCTATATAGCCTATGTTTTCTCCTATATATAAATACAATGATACAGTGTAATTTATAATTAGGCACAGTAAGAGATTGACAACAGTACATAATAATAAAATAGGACAGTTACAACAATAATTTTGCTTTGGGGACATTATTAAGTAAAATAAGGGTGACTTGAAACACTGTAATACTGCAGCAGTTGATGTGATAACCTAGACAGCCACTAGGTGGTTAACGGGTGTTTAGCATGTGCCCTGTGGACACGCTGTGCAAAGGGATGCTGCACATCCCTGGTGGGACGGGGCAGGACAGCTTGAGATTTCATCACACTACTCAGAATGGTGTGCAATTTAAAACTGATGATTGTTTATTTCTAGAACTTTCCATTTAGTATTTCCAGACAGTGGTTGACTGCATGTAACTGAAACTGGAAAGTAAAACCACAGATAAGAGGGAGCTCTGCTGTATACCTGTTCCTCTGTAGATGAAGGAAGTTTTAAGTATTAGAAAATAGGATTGATCATTCCAGGATGTTATTTTTTTAAAGATTTCAAATTATAGAGAATTCATTGGTATGCTAAATTGCTTCAGTTCTACTTCTGAAGTATTGTTTTCAATTTGGTTATGATTTACTGGTGACCCCATAACACAAAGAAAAATTATCTTACAAAACAGCTGGTAAATGGCATCAACCTGTCCCGTTCTCTGTGGACAACGTAGTACTGTACCTGGGGTACGTGGCTCTGAATATCAGATAAAGGACAAGTCCCATTATTGAAGAATTTGGGTAAAAAGAAATTGGAGAGACTGCAGCACTGAAGAGAGAGATGTATGTGCACATTTAGGGTATGCGTGTGTTTTAAAATTTTCTTTAAAATAAAAAGCCCTCTTTACTGCTTACCTTCCTCTTCACACTTAACCACCAATTTTACCTAAGGTTTTGTCCCAATTTCATTATAATTTTTAACACTGTGTATTTAATGGGTATATGTTTTACTCAAGCGTGCAAAAATACTTTCCTTTTTCATAATACAATTAATCTCTGTTTTTGAGCTCTGTTTCTACTTGGTGGTGAATGCTTATTTTTTTGAACAAGTTTATTGAGGTATAATTGACATGCAATAAATTGCATATACTTAAAGTGAATAGCTGATAAATATCCCCCCGTAAAATGATTACCACAGTCAAGAGAATGGGTAAACCCACCACCCCTGTGTGGACCCTCCTTCCCGCCCCTCTGCTCCCTGCTTTCCAGAGAGCCACTTGCCTCCTTTCTGCGCTGTGCTTTAGTTTTCATTTTCTCCAGTTTCATATAAATGGAATCATAAAATTTGTATTTCTTTTTGCCTAGCTTCTTTCACTCATAATTATTGGAGCTCCATCTATGTTGTATGTTAATAGTTCATCATTTTTTATTGCTAACTAATATTGCATTATTGATATTTACTCATCTGTTGATGGACATTTGGGTTGTCTTTAGCTTTGGGCTATCACAAGAAAAGCTGCTGTGAGCATCCTTGGGCAAGTCTTCACGTGGACATGTGCCTTCTTTTCTGTTGGGTAAATACCTAGAAGTGGAACGGCTGGGTCATGTGGTAGGTATGTGTTAGTTTTTATGAAACTGCCACACTGTTTTCCAAAGCGGTTGTACAGTTTTACATTACCACTAACAGTGTATGAGTGTTGCAGTTGCTGCATTACTCACCAACACTTTGGGTGGTCATTCGGTTTCATTTTAGACGTTTAGACATTTTAGACATTCCAGTAGAGGTGTGGTGACACCTCACTGTGGCTTTAATTTGCACTTTTGTTGTGACTGATGATGTTGAGCATCTTTCCATGTGCTTATTTGCCATCCACATATCTTCTTTGATGAAGTGTCTGTTTATATGTTTTGTCCATTTAAAAACTACTGGGTTGATTCTCATTATTGAGTATTGAGAGTTCTTAATATATTCTGTATCTCAATCTTTTGTCAGATATGTGGGAAAAATATTTTCTCCCAGTTTGTGGCATGTTTTTATTCCCTTGAGAACGTCCTCTGAACAGCAGATCATCTTAATTTTGGTAAAGTTTACTTTCTTTTTCTTCTTTGAATCATGCTTTTGGTGTAGAAATTTTTGCCTAAATTAAGGTTACAAAGGTTTTCTAATGTGTTTTCTTCTAATAGTTTTATAGTTTCGAGTACGTATGATCTGATTTGAGTTAATATTTCTATGTGATGAGAGGTGGATTTTTTTGGGGGGGGGGCTTGTTTTTTGCATAAGCCTATCTAGTTGATCTAGCGGCATTTGTTTTGAAGACTCCTTTCTCTAATGAATTCCCTTTGCACTTTGGTTGAAAATCAGTTGGCAGTATATGTGAGGCTCTAGTTTTGGACTCTGTTCTATTAATCCATTTTTATATCATTCTGCCAATACCACATTTGATAATAAATCTTGGTAGCTTTTTAATAAATATTGAAGTCAGGTAGTGTAAGTCCTCCAACTTTGTTTTTCTTTTTCAAAGTCATTTTGTCTGTTTCTGAGCCCTTTTCCACTCCATATGAATTTGAGAATTAGCTTGTCACCTTCTACAAAAAAAAAAAACAACAATCCTGTTGATATTTTTATTGGGATTGTGTTGAATCATCAGTTCAATTTGGGGTGAATCGACATTTTAGCAGTATTAAGTCTTCCAATCCATGAACACAAGTATACATTTTTATTTATTTAGATGTTGTTGGGACACAGGGGTCTCTCCTGTTTCTTCACGTATTATGAGCAGACGACCCGACCTGCTTTGTTTCTGGCTATCTTTTTGTGGTTGTGTGTTTTGTGAACGTCCTTAGAAGACAGAGATACCATCTCCCTCCAGAGCAAAGGGTGGGTTTGTTTATACCCCTATAATAAAGATAATGTTTTCCTCTAGGGCAAAGGTTAGGCAGACTGCCTGCTATAAAAGATGTGGGTTCCCCGAGCTTGGGGTTCCTCTCATGTGACACAGCCTGCGGCATGTGTGTGGCCCTGTGGATTTGGGTCTTCAGCCAGCATATGCTGATACTCTGGCTATGGCTGTTGCTGTAACGAAGTTCTTTGTCTCACACTCAAGAGTCCGTGTTTCTGCTAGCATCCGTGAAACTATAGCATGCTGACTTGTTAGTTTGTGAGTCGGGTAAAGCCCTAGACCTTCCACAGTTTGAGGGAAGGTTAAGGAGCTATGTGTGTGCTCCACAATAATGCTTACCCACCAGGGGTTGCATACTTGACCAAACAGCTTTGTTTTCTCTAGAGAATCATAGAATCACAGGTGGTTCCTGGACCTGACCTATAAGGTAACTCATAGACTCGTTGTTACGGGCCAAGTACAAGGAGATATTTCAGGGGGAGAGTGGTGTGAGGGGGAGAATAATTAAATAAGAATATCTAATATTTTTTGAGTGCTAGTCACTGCTTTAAGGGCATCACATATATTTACAGATTACTTCCATCAGTACCCTGTAAGGTAAATATTATTGTTTCTATTTTATGTTATGTTATTTTTTTATATTTTATTTTTTAGAGACAGAGTCTTGCTCTGTAGCCCAGCCTGGAGTGCAGTGGTGTGACCATAGCTCATTGCAGCCTCAAACTCCTGGGTCCAAGTGATCCTCCCACCCCCACCTCAGCCTGCTGAGTAGCTGGGACTACAGATGCATGCCTGGCTAATTTAAAAAATTTTTTGTAGAGAAGGGGACTTACTATGTTGCCCAGGCTGGTCTCAAACTCCTAGACTCAGGTGATCCTCCCACCTTAGCCTTCCAAGGTGCCAGGATTATAGGCATAAACCACCACACCCAGCCTGTTCCTGTTTTGTAGATAAAGAGACACAGATAGGTGAAGTTAGAAGGCCAGGATCATACAGACACTAGTGGGAGAGCAGGATTTTGAAACCCTGACCACCTGGCTCCACATCCTGTCTCCCAACCACTCTGTTGGATAGCTTCTTAGCAGGAAGGGCCTCAGAGATGGAAGCTTTAGTGCTGGATGACTTCTCACCTTTAGTTGCCATTACGCCTGACTTTGCTCTGAAACAATACGCCAGTCTCTGTTTAGGGTAGTTTGTAGCTGGTGGTCCTTCAGCAGCGTTCTGTGAGTTACTTACTTTCTCATACAAAGAGGAACACAGGCCAAGTGTTCTCTATGGCCCTTTCTAGCTATGGTACTCCAGAAGTTTCCTGGGGTGCGTGAAAATTGCTAGGAGTTTCATCTTAATTTATGCAGCTTTGTCTATAGAAAGCATCCCAAGAGTGTTAGTTTCTGACAACCATCAGAGATAGTGTTCTCTGACTTGGGCGGATTTTTCCTTCTTAAACTTTGGGTCATGGACAGTGTGAAGTGGTTGTTAGTTGTCATAATGCAACTTCTTGCTCCTGGGGCATCCTAGGCTTCCTTATCTGTGAAGGCAATTACTGGTTCTTTGAACACCATGAACACAGCCCAAACCTGAATAAATCTATTGCAAGCTCATCTTACCTCATATCTTTAGAAACATTTGTTCTAAAGTCAAACAAAACAAGGTCTACTCAAGCCCAGGATGTTTGAACCCTGAGTTATGTATGACATTAATTTAACTGTAAATTCGTTATAGAATTTGGTATATATTTTGGGAAGGTAAGTACGTATTTTATTATAGAATAGGAAAATAGAAACACAAATAGTTCTCTGAAAAATAACATGTGCTTCTTGGTGCTTGGCGGTGGTGGTGTTACTGTTTTCAGAATCTAGACCAGGGGTGGGGACCTTTTCATGTTGGAAGGCCACATTAATTTAGCTGTTATCACATAATGCCGCATTCTAGAAACTTCAATTAGATTACTTAAAATGTACATTATTTTGTAAAAATGTGTACGTAATAATTTCAAAAGATGAAAATTGTTTGTTAATTTTAAAGTTAAGTAACCTTTTAATGACTTTGTCTGCTTTTTGTTGGAAAACATTTGAATATTTGGTTACAGCATGGAGGTTGCAGTTTCAATTGACCATCTAGATGGGTATCAGTCATTTGTGACTTTATGGGCATCTTGATTTGGGTTAGGTAGGAGAAATGTAGATTTGCAGCAATAAGTGGTTGAAAAGCAGGAATGCATTTTTTGGGCATGAAGGTGTGGGTATTCTGTATTTTTTCCATACGTCAGTTGGATCTTTCTTAGCATTAAACAATGGCTTTAAAGTGTCATCTCCTGAGAGCTCAATCAGTTCTGTCTGTAGTTCTTTAGGTGCCTTGGTGATATGCTGACATGCTAATTTGAGTATGATGTCATGACTCTCAAAGTCAGTGAAACTTTCATTGTGTTCTCCAATTAATAAGTCTATAACAGCTGCATATTCTTCAGATGATTTGCATATATTGTCCTGTTCATCAGTGACCTTTGCTGACTGGGGAAATGTTCATCCAAAATTTCCTTTTCAAGAGGTGTTTTGAAAAAAGATAGCTTTTTCGAAATGCTTGGATTTTTTGCCACATATCATATATAGACTTAGCTATTTTAAAGAACATGAGCTTTGCTTTGGACCCACTAGACTCAGATTTCAATTGCAGCTTTCCTGCTTGTGAACTTACCTAACCTTTTAGAATCCTGCTTTTCTGATCTATAAAATTCTACTCCAAGGATCTTAATGTGTATTAAAATGCAGGAACGTCTGGGCCAGTACCTAATGTAGTAGGTGTTAAATAGATACTACTTTTCCTTTTTATTTCTAATCTAAATATCTCATGCTGCAATGAAAGCTTAAGAATCCAGACTTCTCTCATCCAGAGTGCGGGATCAGTTGCAATTAATCATCCCTGACTAAATCATCTTACTTCCTTTAACCTTTGCTGGATTTCATTTTTCTTCCTTTTATTTAACTATGTGGCTGGCTTTTTCCCAGGCTTTGTCCACATTCTTCACATTCCTCTTATGCCACAGAACTGGCATAGAACTCTAGCAAATAGCTGATGAGGACAGAGTGTATCGGGATGCCGACCACGTGTTATATGACTGTTAGTACAAATTAGTATCATAGTCACACGTGGCACAGTCATGCTGCCTTTCCTGCCATATTTACAGTGCTGACTGGACAGATAGGCATTTACTCCCCATCTTACATTTGTTTGGCTCGTCCGAGTAATAGGAAAGATTGATCAAGTGCCAGCATCAAAGATCCAACTGTCTACTTGTCATCTCCACACGGACATCTGGTAGACATTGACATTCATTGTGTTCAGACTGAACCCCTAATCGTCCCCCACACCAAACTCTTCCCATAGCTTTCTAATCTCAGTTGATCACAACTCTGTTTTTCTAGTTTCTCAAGCTTTTAAAAACCTTTTGAGTGATTCTTGACTCCTTTTTATCTCTTATACCCACATCTAGTTTTTCAGGAAATCCTGATGGCTCTGCTTCAAAACATATCCAGAATCTGATCACCATCTACCATTACCACCCAGTTTTGAGCCACCACTGTCTTGTGTTGAGAGCTTCCTACAGGTCTCCCGGTGGTCCATCCTTCCCGGCCATGGATTGGGAGCCAGGGATATGGTGGAATAGATCCCTGACCAACACTTCTTACTGAACAGTCAAAATGCTGGGCGAGGTCTGGTGCAGTGGCTCATCCCTATAAACCCAGGACTTTGGAAGGCCGAGGCGGGAGGCTCGCTTGAGGCCAGGAGTTCGAGACTAGCTTGGGCAATATAGCAAGACTGACCTTGTCATTACAAAAATAGAAAAATTAGCTGGGCACAGTGGTGGGTGCCTGTAGTCCCAGCTACTTTGGAGGGTGAGGCAGGAGGATTGCTTGAGCCCAGGAGTTTGAGGCTGCAGTGAGTTATGATGATGCCACTACACTCTAGCCTTGGTGACAGAGTGAGACCCTGTTTCTAAGAAAAAAAAAATTTTTTTAAATGCCGGGTGAGATGCAAAAAAACATTTTTAAAAGTGCTCCTTTGAGCTAGAAAAAAGGTAATTATACCCAGAGCACAAAAGTCAAATGAAAATGGGAAGACAGTTCAACAGAGAACTGAAGTTCTTGCTTTGAGGGCATTTTGCAAACTTGGCCTTCAATTTTCATGGCTCACAGAGTGTGAGGGACAGGAGACAAAGCCCAGGTCCCCCCAAACCCCCTCCCCCTGCCCAGGTGAGAAATGAACACCTAATGGTATTTATCAATAATGTAAGGGTAAGCTAAAGGTAATCCCCCAATCCTTGACATCTTTAGGAAAATTTTCTGTTTTGACCTTTGGTGTTGAACATAGGAAAAATCTCTTCTGAGAATTAATAGGCTGGTTTCCATTGCAGACTTGAAGCTTTAATTCAGACCACCTGGTGGTCCTTATGATGGTTAATTTTATATGTCAACTTGACTGGTCCACAAAGTGCCCAGACATTTGGTCAGACATTATTCAGGGTGTTTCTTTCTGTGAGGGAGTTTCTGGATGAGATCAGTATTTAAATCAGTTGACTGAGTAAAGTAGAATGTCCTCCCTAGTATGGGTGGGCCTCATCCAGTCAGTTAGAGGCCCAATAGAACAAAAAGGTCAAGTGAAAGGGAACTCCTTCACTGCTTGAATTTGGTGGGACATGGATATCTTCCTGCCTTTGGACTCAAACTGAACATGAGCTCTTCTTGGGTCTCGAGCCTGCTGGCTTTCTGACTGGAACTGCACATTGGCTCTCCTGGGTCTCCAACTTGCTCACTGTAGATCTTGGGACTTCTCAGCCTCCATAATGGTGTGAACCAATTCCTTATATTATAATCATTCTCTTTTTGTGTGTACTTATCTATCTGTTCATTCATCTACCTTTACGTACTATTGGTTCTGTTTCTCTGGAGAACTCTGAATCATACAGTCCCCATTTAGAGAAAAATGCAAATCCTTTCTACAGGACTCTTCGGCTTCAACCAAGTTCTTAAAGAATTCTTAAGGACAGAGTTCCAAGATCCGAGCTCATATCTTAAAAATTATAAAAAGCTTAGGGAAACATTTATTAGTGAAAGGCAACAGAAATAACAAGTTTGTATCATCAGACTACAGAAGGTTTCAGATATAAGAATTATCAGACCAATATAAAATAAGTATGTTTAATATACTTATATAAATAAAAAAAGGGATTAATATGTGAGCACAAGAGTAAGAAATTATGAAAATGACTAGGCAGATGAGAGAGGATCAAATAATATTTTTGGAAATGAACATCATAATTAATTTCAATTATAAGTTTATTAGACAGTTTTAATAGCAGATTATGCATAGTTGAAGATATAATTAAGTCGATAGATCTGAAGAAATTATTTAGAACAAATCACAGAGACAGAGATGGGAAATGTCAGTAGGTAAGAAACATGGAGGAGAGATGAGGAATTTCACATCTGACTGATCAGAGCTCTGGGAAGAGAGAAGAGAGTGAATGAGACAGAAGCAGCATTTGAAGAGATAATGATTGAGAATTAACTGATGAAAGACCCAGTCTTTAATTCGAGAAGTCCACCTTATTGTAATCAGGATAAATAAAAAGAAATTTACACTTAGACACATTGTAATGAAAACTACAGAACAGTAAAGATATTAATACAGGTAGGCAGACAAAAGATCTGTCTCTTCAAAGGAATGACACTTGGACTGATAGTTGCCCCCTTAACAGCATCAATACAATGTCTTAGTGCTGACAGAAAAGAACTGTCAACCTGAATTTGTATCTCCCCCCAAATATCTTTCAAAAACAAGGGTGAAATAAAGGCATTTCAGACAAACAAAAACTGAGAATCTGTCATCAGTAGAGCTTCCCAATCAGCAGTTCTAAAGGGTGTACTTCTGGAGTGTGGTCTCAGATGGAAGAGATGCGATACAAGTAAGAATGAGCAAAGAGAGTGGCAAATATATACATAAATCTAAATGTTGACTATATAAAACAACAGAAACAAAAAATGATAGACTTAAAACACCAAGAGCAGAGTAGACCTTGTTGGGGAGGAGTGCGGTCAGAGCTCTAGCATTATGAAGTTCTAGTCCCATTCTGGAGGAGAGTAAAAGTAATGATTGATTTTAGGATTTTGTAAGTATGTAGGTTAAAATTTTTAGGGTGCCATGGAGAGGATGGAAGAGAGCATATTCCTGTACTATTAGTGTAGAGTAAAATGGAATGTGAAAAGTAATTCAGAGCATGACAAGAAAAGAGATAAAAAAAGAAACAAAAATAAAAATACGAGATGAAAGTAACAAATCCAAATATATGTGCAGTTATGGTAAATGTAAATGGACTGAATGACCTACTTAAAGTCAGTATTGTCGGACTGGATTTAAAACAACAATCCAACTATATATTGTTTGTAAGAGTCCATCTAAAACACAAGGTGAGAACAAAGCTTGAGAGTAAATGGAAAAATATACCTGGTAGAGTCTCAACAATTCACCAGAAAGATATAAAAATCCTGGCCGGGTGCGGTGGCTCACGCCTGTAATCCTAGCACTCTGGGAGGCCGAGGCGGGTGGATTGTTTGAGCTCAGGAGTTCGAGACCAGCCTGAGCAAGAGCAAGACCCCGTCTCTACTAAAAAAAATAGAAAGAAATTAGCTGGACAACTAAAAATATATAGAGAAAATTAGCTGGGCATGGTGGTGCATGCCTGTAGTCCCAGCTACTCGGGAGGCTGAGGCAGTAGGATCGCTTGAGCCCAGGAGTTTGAGGTTGCTGTGAGCTAGGCTAATGCCACAGCACTCACTCAAGCCAGGGCAACAGAGTAAGACTCTGCCTCAAAAATAAATAAATAAATAAATAAATTAAAAAAAAAAGAAATCCTGAACTTATTACTATATATGCACCTCCTAACATAGTCTCAAATAAGAAAAACTGAAGAAAGTGTAAGATATTATTCACAAATCTCCAATGGTCATGGATATTTTAACACACCTCAGTCAAAATTGTTATATCAAAAAGACCAAAGAATCAGTAAGTCAGATGAATGATTTGAAAAACACAGTTAACCACCTTGCTTGATTGGATACATAGACTGCATTCCACTGCAGAAAGTATATTTGTTTCAGTCACACATGGATCATTTATAAAAAGTGATCATTTCTGGGCTAGAAAGCAAGTCCCAACAGATTTCAGATGACAGAACCATGTGGAATATCTTCTTTGGCCACAACACAGCAAAGCTGGAAATTAGTAACAAAAAGAGAATTAGTAAAAATCCCATGTATAGAAATTAAGTAGCTCATGAGTAAAAGAAGAAATCATAATAGAAGTCAAGATATTTTGGACTCAATAATAAAAATATTGATATGATAAAAACATATCAAAATTGATGAAATGCAACTAAATCAGTATTTAGTGGAAAATTTATTAATCTAAATGCTTATAAAAGAATAAAGCAGAAAATTAGTGAGCTAAACAGTTAGCTTAAGAATTGTAGAAATTGAAACAACCCAAAGAAAGTAGGAGGAAAATAATAAAAAAACAGAAATGAATGGATTTTGCTAGGCAGGTTCAACAGCAAATTTGAGATAGTAGTAGAAGGCATCAGCAGATTTAAAGCTATATCAATAGAGATTATCTGGTCTGAAGTACAGAAAGAAAAAAGATTGAAGAAAAACGACACAAACTTAGAGACCCATGGGACATTGTCGCGCACACGAGTGTATGCACTATTGTCCCTGAAAGAGATATAAAAGAGGGGGACATAAAACAATATTTGAAGAAATGTCTAAAAACTTCCTGACTTTGTTGAAAAACAGTCTGTACATCCAAGAAGTTCAGTGTACTCCAAGTACAAAGAGATCTATATCTAGACCACCATAGTCAAATTGTTGAAAACTTAAGACAAAGAGAAAATCTTTAAATCAGCAAGAAAAAAACATGTATAAGAGAAGCATGGTAAACTTAGCAGCTCACTTCTCTTCAGGAACAGTGGTCATAATGCAGAGGCAGGACACCCTCAGGGTTCCAAAAGACAAGACTGTCAGCCAAGAATTCCGTGTCCAGCAAAAGTATTCTTCAAAGATGAAGGCAAAATACTTTTCTGGATAAACAAAGATGGAACTTTTATTGCTCATAGGCACATACCAACACACATGGCTAATTTTTTTGTGCAATATGAGATAAGGGCCCAATTTCATTCTTTTGCATGTGGCTATCTAGTTTCCCCAGGACCATTTGTTAAAGAGACTTGCCTTTCCCTATTGTGTATTCCTGGCATCCTTGTCAAAAATTAGTTGTCCGTATATGTGAGGGTTTATTTGTGGGCTCTCTGTTTTATTCCCTTGATCTGTATGTCTGTATTTATGTCAGTACTGTACTGTTTTCATTATTATGCTATTATAATATAATCTGAAATCAGGAAGTATGATGCCTTCTGCTTTATTCTTCTTCCTCAAGATTGTTTTGGCTTGTTAGAAGTGTAAATTCTTAAGAAAAAAGGATTGCTTTGCCTATTTGGGGTCTTTAGTGGTTCCATATGAATTTTAGGGTGGTTTTTTTCTATTTCTGTGAAAAAAAATGCCATTGGCATTTTTGTAGAGATTGCATTGAATCTGTAGATGGCTTTGGGTAGTATGGACATTTTATCAATATTAATTCTTCAATCCATGACCACGAGATAGCTTTCCATTTCTTTGTGTCTGATTTCTTTCATCAGTGTTTTATGGTTTTCAGTGTACAGATCTTTCACTTCCTTGGTTTAAAATTCCTGTTACCAAATGCCTACCCTTCCAGTGCCCCTCAGCTGCTATCTCTGTCTCACCCATTGTAGGAGGTCTGGGCTGCTTGGTGCTTGCTGAGAGATAGTGTCTGGCTTCTCTTAGGCCATGGTTACCTGGAGTGCAGCATTTACCTAGCTTTACATGTGGCTTCCTGCCTCAGTTCTGGCTTTGCTTTCTGATTTTCCATTGGCTTGAGCCAAAAGCTCTGAAAGTCTTGCAGATCCATGCATCATTCTTCCTAGGCCTCTGGATGTTCTTGTCAATGTCTGCCTGCAAGCAGTTAGTGGCTACCCACCTTGGGCCCAACACCACCTGTAGACTCCTCCCATTATGCTCACTCCCCAGATTGAACCCTCAGATCCATCAAACCAGCCTAGACTGGGATTGGGTTCCCCAAGTTCCCTTGGATGGGGTAACGACTCTGAGCTGTGGACATCAGGACTTAGTTTCTGTGGGGCTGTAGTGCTGGGCTGCTCAGTATGCTCCTGCCTTCAGCTTCTGCAGCAGGGCTTCTGCCCTGACCACTGGCTGGTGTGGGACCAGCTATGCCCACTGTAGGGCCGTAGCCACTGTGGTGATCTCAGTGGTGGCAGTGTGCCCTGATCTGGCCCAGACTCTTCTTCCAGGAATTTTCTGATTTGAGCTGGTAAAGAAGAGTGTGTTTTTCCACTCTTGGGCCGTGGAACTATTAGTTGTGACTCTAGAGCTGTCTGTGGCCATGTTTCTGGCCACCTGGAGAAAGTTTGCGTGGGCCCTTAGTTGCTGAATCCAAGACATGAGTACTGAGACGAGATGCAAAAGGAATCCTGCAGCTTGCAGTCAGCTTCTCCCTTGTCCTGGCCTGGCCGTTTAGCTTTTTCTCAAATTTTGAGTTACCCTAGAATCTTTTATAAATGAATGACTCCTTTTGCTTTTCTTAAGCTAATTTAAGCATCATTTTCCTTTCAGTGAGGGCAGTATACCATCCTCCCCCAGTGTGTGATTCCACGTTGTCTTCCATGGCACAAGTCATCGTCTGACACACCGTGCACTTCCTGATGGTTCTGGTTGTTGTTTGCCGTCTGTGTTCCTCACTGGAATGAGAGCTCCAACAGGGCAGGGATCTTTCTTTGGTTCACTGATGTATCTCAAGCACCTACAACACATAGGAAGTGCTCAAAAATACATTTTAAATTAATAAATAAAAGACTTCAGTCTGAACACAGCTGTGTATCATCTCAGACATGGATGAAAAGCTATTATCTAGAATTTGGTTATATCATATATTAATTACACAGAGAAAGACAGGGATTTACTTACTAGTGAAAGTTTAGTTATGTGTCTTCATAATTCTTTCAACTCACATCAGTGGCGTTGCTAGAGTACCATCTGTGTTATTCTAGAAAGCTGCTTCCTCTTTGCTGCAAGGACACTGGATAGCCATTTGGTAGAAAAGCAAAATACTTAATATAAGATCTTTACTGACAAAAATTTTCAATAAAAATGCTTTATTATGTTGGTCAGATATTTCTTCTAATACTTTTGCATTAGCCCAATGTTTAGCCAGTTTGTCCAACAGGTGTGGATTTTTTTTCTTTTTTTAATTTTTTTTATTTCAGGAAATCATGGGGGTACAAACATTTTGGTTACATGTTATGACTTTGCCACATCCCAGCCATGATTTCAGACTGCCCTTCCCTGCCTACAACGCTCACCACATCCATTAGTTGTGAGTTTACCCACCCCCAGCCTCCCTACCCCCAAATAATATTACTACTGTGTGAGCACCTTAGCGTTGATCGTCAGTGCCAGTTTGATGGCGAGTACACGTGGTGCCTATTCTTCCATTCTTGTGATACCTCACTTTGGAGGTTAGGCTCAAGCTGTATCCAGGAAAATATAAGAGGTGCTAGATCACCATTGTTTCTTATAATTGAGTAGTATTCCATTGTATACATACACAATATTTGATTAATCCACTCATGGATTGACCGGCACTTGGGTGGTTTCCACATCCTTGCTATAGTGAATTGTGCTGCCGTAAACATTCGAGTGCAGATGTCTTTATTATAGAATGATTTTTGTTCCTTTGGATAGATGCTTAATAGTGGGATTGCTGGATCAAATGGTAGTTCTACTTGTAGCTCTTTGAGGTATCTCCAGATTCTTTTCCACAGAGGTTGCACTAATTTGCACGTGTGGATTTTGTCTTTAAAAAAATCTCTCAAACATTGTTGACTTGAAACTTGTCCTTCAAAAGGTCCAATAGAACAAAAATGTCGCCCTTTCCTTAGGATAGTGCCAGACAATTCTCTTTGATTAATCAAAACTTACATAATAACTTTAACAAGAAACATAATCCTAGTGTTTGATTTTTAGCTGTTGATAGAATTGAGTGGTCATATGTTAAATGATGTCAGAAAACATTTGTTTTGCAAATGTCCAATCCAGCAAGTCAAGAGCAATCTAAACAGTACTCTGATCAGGGTGTAGTTAACTCATGGTCATATTTGGAGAGGGGAGTGAGTTTATATGGGAATGTGAGTTTGATGTGGGACATGTTTAGTTTGAGGTCACAGTAAAAAAAAATCCAAATGGACATATACAAAAAGTAGTTGGAGATGAGAAAATTGGAGTTCACATGATGGGCTGGTGATGTGGGTTTGGGAGTCATTCTTGAGGAAGTGACAGAGCAGACAAACGGGGCGTGTAAGGAACATCACCCAGCGCGGCTGGCAGAGGCCTGAGCAGAGGAACAGAGGGGCCTGGGGGAGCCTGAGGGTGAGAGGCAGGTCCAGGCCTCACTCAGAAGGGGCCTAGTGCCCCCCTGCTGCTTTCTAGTCTGTGGCTCTGGGGCAGGCCGTCAGTTCTGTGATGGTGCTGGCTTGTCACCTATGAAGTAAAATACGAATACTGTTCCTGAGAATTGATAATAGTAGAACAGTAAGTGGAAATGCTTTATAAATGTAAAAGCAGAGAAAATAGTTATTTGAGAAGAATATGGTGGTCACTGGCGTCAGATGTAACTCAAAGGTCAAGAAAATGAGAATGGAGAGAAGCCTCTGACTACACAGACGCTGGTGATCTTTGGGAAGATTCCCCACAGAGTACAGTTAGGAGAAGGACGGTTTAAGGAGGAAGAGGCGGAGAAGAGATGGGGCTGGTGAGGACGGTGCTGCCAGGGGACCCGCTGGTGAAAGGAGAGTATCGTGTGTCTGTTCGGAGGGTGATCAGATTCTCATCCTCAGGTTTTCAAGCCAAAATGGAAAAGTAGTAGTTCAGAACAAGAATTAATATGTTTTATTTCAGAGCACACTGTGACCTTCTTAGTATTTTCATGGGCTGGGAGTTAACTGTTCTCTTATAGTTCAACTTTAAATAGTGGCTTCTTTTATGACATGAAAGTAGGTTACTAAAATGTAATGTTTGCTCAATTTTTGGTGGTTATAACATAGGCCGCAGATATTGAAATCATTTTTGTAATCATTCTTTCTGTGTGAATTCTGTGTTATTCTTTAAGAAAAGATATCATTTAGCGTTCTTTATTAACTCACTGATGAAAGATCTGGGTGTGTAGGATTTTTGTTCTTTATAAGATTATTAAACTTCAGCTAATTAAATTTCTCATATGATTTGTAAGCCTTCCAGCTATCAACGCAGTCTACTGATGACAATCTTAGTTATGTAAAATCTTGGAAACACTTTTTATTTGATGTCAAAGGAAACCCTTATGAGGTGAAAAATGGAGAGTTAGCATTTATCAAATATTTGTGGGTTATATTTCTTGCACACAGATATGCTATTGTAAGTGTTAAAGTAGCGGAGAAAAACTTTGCTGTCCCAAGGTCATATGTTCCAGAGGAGATCCTGGGCCAGACTAGAAGGTGCACAACTGGAGCATCTTCTGCTCCCACCCACACCTCTCCCAAGTCAGGATGTCCTGCCAGGCCCCAGAGAGAGACTGCCCTGGATAAGCCAGGAGCAGCACAGAGGGGTGGCACCCCACCCCCACCATTTAATCTGGGAGGCGGTGCAGGAGGCTTCGGCTTATGTTATGTGGTGGTTACGGGATTCTTCAAAATCTTATCTTTTCTTTTCTTTTCTTTTCTTTTCTTTTCTTTTCTTTTCTTTTCTTTTCTTTTCTTTCTTTCTTTTTCTTTCTTTTCTTTTCTTTTCTTTCTTTTCTTTCTTTCTTTTCTTTCTTTCTTTCTTTCTTTCTTTTCTTTCTTTCTTTCTTTTTTGAGACGGGGTTTTGCTGCATTCCCAGGCTGGTGTCAAACTCCTGGGCTTGAGCAATCCTCCTGCCTCAGCCTCCTGAGTAGCTGGGACTACAGGCATGAGCCACCATGCCTGGCTCAAAGTCTTTCTTACAGTTGTGTCAGGTCATAGCACTCTAAGATTATTATCCCCATTTTCCATGACATAAAACGGTCCATTAGACAGTGGTAAGGGCAATGTGATGCCTGAGCCTACTGCAGCTTGGACTAGGACCCACCTTGCCTGCCTTCCATGACTTATTTGGCTATGTCTGGGTAGAATGGACTCTGGATGGCTTGTTTAGTACCCTTTGTCCCCTTCCTCATTTCTAACAGAACCCCAACTTTATTCAGGGCTCTGCTCTCCCTTTTGTGGACCATATGACTCAGGGAAAGAGATGCTAAACTCCAGTGGAGGATTTTGGGGAAGAAAAAGAGAGAGAATACACACACACACACACCCGTGGTCTGGTATTCATGGTCAGGTCCTTATCCCTAGAGACTGTAATTTAATTGGTCTGGAGTGAGGCACAGGCATCAGGATGTGCAGGTCTCCCAGAGGATTCCAAGAGGGTTGAGAATGAATGGTCTGAGCCAGTCCTGGCAGTCTGCCTTGTGCCAGTGATTGGTTTAGGGTTCAGGGTGTAAGCTGGTCAGTACATGGCATGCTTCTGCCAGCAGTCCATGGTCCAGAGGTGGGCCTGTGACCTAACTAGCTCCCTCCAGACCTGAGAGGTAGGGGAGAGGCTTCTCTCTCACTGGAATCCTCACGAGATAAACAAGGAAGCATGTGGCCCTGAAGCCCAGCCTTATAGTTGACATAGTTGGGGAAGAATGGAGAGAAGAATGAGTCCAGGTCTTTGATAATATGGTTGAGACATTGGATCCAGCCCTATTTCTGGACTTCTTGTTAGGTAAAATAATAAGTGTTACTACTATTTAAACCACTTTGGGTTGTAGTTTTGTACTTTTGGCTGAAATATTTTGACTTACTGTTTCTTTAATAATATAGTAACAAAGTTTCCTAAATCAAGTCTAAGTTTCTTGTTATGCAGAATAAAGGGGTATAAAGAAGGTGTGATAATTGGAGGTAACATCTGCATTCGCTTGAAAACATATCCTTCCAGCACCAACTTACGTGCTTGGCCTTTCCTGACAAAATGTGGAGATACCAAATGCAAGTAGGGGGGTTGGCAGAGCCCCTGTGCGTGGTTGAGAGGAGGAGGTACAGGGATGGGTGCTGGGGTGCAGCGCTGCCTGCCTGTCGTGGGTCTTGGGAAGCTCATTGACCTGCCTGTGCTGCTCCTCTTCTCCTGAGGAAGGGTGACGAGGACACTGCTTCAGCGCAGTTATAAGAATTAAATTCACTGATTACGCAGGGCACCCAGCAGAGGTCCTGGTGGTAGGATTAGGTTGAACCACATGAAATTGCCAGTATTTGTCCATTTTAGACCCATAAGATGATAATTGCACATGGTTTAGCCGAACGATTTCTTTAGTAATGATAGCTGTTATTACTAATAAGCGAAATTGGGAATTCAGGTTGTCATAAGCATAACTGAAGCATTATTTTGGCTTCAAATAATGAAGTGAAAGTTTTTTTTTTTTTTAAACTGAGTTAGCCATGTTTTACTTCAGTTGCATGATTTAATATGTTAGCCAAAGAAATAACCTATATGTTTAATTTTCAAGACTGCATGGAGTATTTAATTTATAAGAATACAGAAGTTATAATCGTGTCATTCTTTAAAAAGCTTAGCATTGCTAAGCAAGGTTTTCCTCTGTGAGAGGTGGTAGTGGAAGGTTGCCTTCTGTGTAACTTTGTGCAGACTACCTGTGACTGGCTTATTTTTTAATCCCTGGTGATCCAATGTTGTGTTTTTATAGTGAACAGCAACAGAAGCAAATATGAATACAGCACATTTCCTTGTGCACTTGCTGTGTGACAGCCACTGGACTCCGCCATGCAGGGGTAGGGGACCTGCTGCTTTAAGGCCACACATGGCCTTCTAGGTCCTTAAGTGCAGCCTTTTGACTGAATCCAAATTTTACAGAACAAATCCTTTTACTAAAAGGATTAATTAAGCACCAGAATGTAAAGGCTAAAATCTGTTTGTTTTATTTTATTAAGGAGCTCAATTGTTCTTAAGGCCTCAAGTTCCCCACCCTTGGAAGCCTTTCCTTGTGGTATTTTGTTTGATCTTTTCAGCAGGATGGTTTTATATCTGAAGACACCAAGGCCTCTGGGAGTGCATAGGCTCTTCAAGGCAACAGGACTAGTGGGTGGTGGTGCTTCACTGGCAGTGATTTCAGTTCATGGTGGTGGGTAGTCAGGAGGCCACAGAGCAAACAGCAAACCATCGACTGCTTTTCCACTTAGAAATTTAAGTCACTGAGCTCTGGGCCCAGGAGGATGGTCTCGCATCTGATACTGGTATCATTATGTGCTGTTGGATATGGGGATTGGAAGTGATGTTTGAGTTAGGATTTAAATACCCATAGGACCTACCACTGCCTTCAGTTTGCCCTAATCTTAGCTGTTCTTTTAACTCTAGATCAGATGAAAGATGCCTTTACTCTGTAGCAGGATCCTAACATTAGTTCACTCTGTCGTCCTGCTGAGTCTAAGATACACTTCTATTTATTTGGCAGGGTTACTTAACAGCAGTGTGTTTTATTTTCTTTTGTGCTAAAAAGACTTCCCCCCAAAGTAAAAATGCAGTAGTATGTGTGAAAGCACTTTATAAGTGGCACATTGCTAGTCAAATGTAAGTTATTTGTATCACCATCTCCTCCTGGAAAGAATCAGGCCTTCAGAGGATGCCCAGTACTACAGTTTGTCCCACAGCGTTAGGTGGTAGTTCCTTGCCTCTTGCAATCAGAGAGATACATCTTCTCAAATTCCTAAAGGGAGTCTGAAAACTTAGGTGAAGGGTGTAATTCTCTGTGGCAGATTTATGGCTCCTTCCGGGGGACTGCAGGCTTTGAATAAATTGCTCTTTGTGTCAGCACGAGGGGACAGTGCTGTGTCACCCTGAAAGACGAGCACGCATCCAGGTGAAGCATCATGTTCTCGTATTCTGTCACCTCAGTGGCTGAATTAATGCACCTGTTATCAGAACTGTGATATAAATACTCTAACATTTGAGAAATACCAAATCCTAGAGGTCCAAACATTTCGAGTCCAGTTCTTAAAGCAGGAAGAAAACATAAATGGGCTGACTGAAAACATGGCAGGGGCTCAGGAGAAGCAAGGGGGAGGGGAGGCCCTGGCGCTCCTGTGCTTCGGTTGCCCTCGTACCTGCTGTGGGCTCCCAGGGCTCCGTGATCCTGGGAGTGGAGGGAAGCGGAGCGGGACGCCCCGAGCTCCGTGTGTCCCCTGTGGCTGGCCTCGTTGGCCCTTTCTAGCCAGGAGAGGACGTGAAGCAGGTCTGGGCTGGCTGTGTCCTCTCCATAGGGAAACCAAGATCAGCAGTGGGTAGTTGGTTTCCTCACAGGGCAGACCCATGTGTCCTTGGGATCCTCAGTGTGTGAGGGTGTTGGAGGGGGACTGATGCACAGCTTTCACCAGAATTTAGAAGGGGCTTCAACTCAGAGAAAGGTGTTAAGAATCATTGCTCCCGAGGTAATCACCCAGCTTGTAGATTTGCTGGGTATCTTCAGAGGAGTCAGCCAGTGTGTGGCAGCCGACTGATAGTAAGAATAGTCGATTGGATTTTTGTTCGAATTTAAGTGCTTAATAGAATAGTTGCAGGTTGAAAGGGCATGGTGAGGTAGCTATGATGTTTTCCAGGGGAAAGCAGGACACTGGCAGTCTGCTAAGAGGCCCTGCTGGGTGCATGGTCCAGCCTCCTCCCTCTGTGGGTGCCTGACAGTGAGTTGATAATGACAGTGCCTTGGGCCGCACTCACTTGCAGAGACCAGGGAGGAAGCGAGGGAGCTAATTGATGAAGTGAGGGAGCCAATTGATTACTTGACCTCAAGCCTGTCTTTGCTAGGACTGGTATGCTCTTGTCCCATCCAGACAAGGTTTCGTCTTTCTAGTTTCTGACTCCTCAGCAAACCAAACTACCCGTTACGAGGTTGCCCCAAAAGTATGGGAATCTGAGCAAAGGGGAGGGATTTGGAGAGTTAGAGGCAGATGAGCCCTGAGACGCCTAGGGCGTCATCCCTGCCCCTTAGCACAACACCCAACTCCAGGGGCCGCCCCTCCTGCACAGTCCTTGATGTCCTCCCCTCACACTGCCTAGTGCCTGTCCACTCACACGGCCTCCCCACAGGGGGCCCATCACCACCATCCAGCTCTCTGTGTCCCGGGAGGGCACCAGCTGAGTCTTGCTCACTGCCTCGTGCTCTGCCGCAGCCCAGAACTGAAGGCACATCGCTGTTCCATCAGCATTTAGCACATGAACGCATGAACTTTGGTCTTGCCTTCTGGAGTTTGCAACGAGGTCACTGTGACTGGAGTAGTCCAGAGCTCTTTATTCATATGTTTTCAGTTAGGTTCCTAATTTGACTTCCACTATTTCTAATGTGTACATTCTAAGTGTGTGGGTTTTCATGGTTTCACCCTGAGAAGGTTGCATTCTTTACAGGTTCTTAGGGAGAACCTTGCGCTGCTCTGGACTGCACCCATAGCTCTGTGTGTGTGGAGCGCCCAGTGGGTCCACCACACACATGACTCAGCCATGCAGCCTTAGCCCCTCTGTCACCTTGGGCCCTGGTATTAGAAAGATGGGTTTTCTGGAGTCACAGAACTAGTAAGTGGGGGAGCCAGGATCAAGCCCTGCTTGACCTGATTCCAGAGGCCATGCTTGGCGTAGCCTTGCAGGTACATGGCGGAGGGCATCTGGGGGCCATGCTTGTTCTTTCACTCACTCACTCGTGGATTCATTCATTTACTCACTAGACATTTAGTGAGCACCTGCTGAGTACCAGGCACATGGTTGGTGTTGGAGAAGGTAGACTTAGTTCTTGCTATCACAGATTTAAAGTCTGTTCATTGGGTACTAAAATTTCAGTGTGTTATGTAATTGATTTGGGTCTAATTTGAAAGTTATATAGTGTGGAGACGAGCCAGAGATTTGCAGGAACATCTAAGCACTTTGCTAAAACTATTGATTATGGGAAAACATGCGTGTTTCAGAGAGCTCTGACTCTGAAGGTAGTTTGTTGCAAAGGGAAGCATCTGGCAGTTGGCATTTATGTCAGGTGTCATTTATTTGTTTTCTGGCCAAGAGGAGAGAGCTGTAGCAGTGTTTGTCTTTGATCTGTTGAATACCTGTGAGCCACAGGGCAGATGGAGAGTGAGAGTGCTGTTATCCACCAGTGTTTGCAGTGGTCCCTCTGTGTGTACTCTTTGCTAGGGATTGGGAGGTGGCCAGCTACTAAACATTTTCTTTCTCTGGTCCACTTCTAATCTCTTTTTTCCCCTCAGGAGAGCCTAAGGGTGTGTGTCTTCACCTCTCTTTCAATTGTTAGCACTCCCCAGGGTACTGTCCACGGCAGGCCGCTTCTCCAAGGCTTCTCTGGGCAGTCATACCTACAGCCATGACTTCAATTGCTGTCTTCATTCCAGTGGCACTCAAGTCTCTCACCCTAGCCCAGATCTTGCTCTCAAGCTCTAGACTAGCATGTCCACTGCCTGGACATCCTCCTTACTTGGACATCACTCAGCCACCTCCAGCATGCCCTGAGACTTCCTCTGTCTCCCTCATCCCCATCCTGGCTGACGGAGCCTGCACTGCCCATGCCCCCACCCCACGCCAGGCCTTGTCTTTCCCTTGCTCTCCCCGTGCATGTCCAGTCGGGCCACACATCTCGTCTTGTTGCTGTAGTAACTTCCCAGACTGTCTTTCTGTTTTGTCCCCACAGATTCTGGCTCTCAGCATTTTTTGTTAGGTTATTAAAAGGGTCTTTTCCTGGTTCTCTTGGCTTCAAGCTTGGTCTGTCTAATTAAGTCCTCCCTATCCCCAGCAGTGTTGCCTCACTGACCTTTCACAGCCAGATCACACACTGGCCTCCCCATCAAATAACTGAAGGGACTCTGACCGGGTTCCAGGATTTGACCTGCCTCCTCGGCCTCATCTCTGGGCTATAGCCACAGTCGGCCATGCCCTCATCTCCCTATCCCTCTGCACACAGTCTTGACATATTCTTACTGAATTTAGACTCTGAAAGGTGAGAGTTTTTAGGAGAGAAGTGAGCTTAAAATGTGAATTTGGCAGAACTGTTTTGAGATACAAGGTGAAGCAGTGAGAATAGATGTTACCTTCAAGTTAGAAAGAGTTTGGAAGTGAGGTGGAGACAGCTGAGCCTCGATAGGCTACAGGAAAGGAGCATAGGTTGGGGAAAGATTCAGAGTTGCTCAGAGAAGGGGACAGGGGGGCGAGAGCATCGTTTGAGAGTCTGGGAAAGGAGAGGAAAGCAAGACCAAGAGGCCAAGGACTGGGTAAAGGTGTTTGAGCCCTTGTTCAGATGTCTGGGATTCCTTGGAGAAAGCAGAGTCACTAGTGTTGTGAGGCTAGAAACCACAGGAAGGAAGGCCAGCGACCATTGTGGGTGGCAGCAGTAGGGAGAGGAGTGAGCAAGGCTGCAAGGGAGGAGGTGGCAGAGGAGCCTTCACAGGGCACCATGGAAGGTGAGAGGCTGGCACCCAGACTCCCTGGACCTTAACAGGGTCAGCCTTTCTATCCGGGTGCCTCTTGGGTAACCCTGACCTAATTTACAAGGAGTAGAATGCACACGCATCTTTATGTTCTAAATATACGTGAATAATTTATTACAGGTGACAGTATATTAATGGCATGTGCACATGTGTTTAACATGATGAAGTATGCAAGCATGTACTGCTTTGGCCCACTTTGTGTTCTGACAATAAACACAAACATATCTGTCGTAGTATCCGTAAACTAAACCTTGCAGAAGATCAAAGCAAAAGGTAATTCTTGAAAAGATGCTTAGTTCAGATAGAATGCCTGTGTTCTTTCAGGGCACAGGTGCCTGACAATCCAGTATGGCAAAAGGAAACACAGTGGCCTGTAAAGATCCTGAAAGCTACTGTTTATCAAGTTCCCGCTCAGTTTGGTACCTGCTTTCAATGTGCTGTATAAAGCTCTCTGTATAAAACTCTGTGGGATGGGTGTACTTTGTTTTATTGACAAGGAAACTGAGGCTCAGAGAACGTGAATACTTTACTTGCCAAGACCAATCAGTTAGGCAGTACCACATTTGGCACTTGTATCCTGGCCCCCTAATTATAAACCCTCTGCCTGAGCTTGTGTATTTTCTCCTGTGCCATGCTGAATTTATAAATTAAACCTACATTTAATTTGAAATGTAAAAATTATGTGTTGCCTCCATTTTAATAGATGGTATACCATTCTGAGAATTCTGTGTTTGCCAGTGGTATTTCTGCTATGGTTAGTGACATCTGCTTATTTTAATGTATTTTGTCATGTGTTGAAGTGGGACTAATCTGGTTGTAATTTAGGCTCTGCATATATTCAGGCTGACCCATCTGCCATGCAAGTATATTTTAGAAAAGGAGCAAATTCCTAGTTGGGCCAAGTAACACCTTTTCCACTTTTCCTCTGTGTGTGATCTGTTGTCTACAGTATCATGTTGAAAAAGTTGAGAAGTGATTTTGGAAAGAGGGAAGTGAGGAATCTGTTGCTAGAGTGTAATTCAGAAACAGATGAGCTAATAATGGAAGAAGCCAAGATGTTACATTCCATTATAAGGGAGTTTTAATTTTACTGTAAAGGTTGAGAGAATAACATCTTTTTGGATTTTGAAAAGAAAAAATTAGAAATATCAAATAGCCTACTATGTAGTTTTACTAGTTCATCTCATAATCATCTAAATGGATGGATACTTTATGTTCCCAGACCTTCAAAATCCAACTCGAACCACTCTGTAGGGAGCTTTCCAGATTTTCCATCCTCAAGTCTGATCGTTTGTTCCTTTGTATCCTGTGGTGACTATTATAAGCAGAGTCCTGGTTGTACCTTCTGATCTGCTTGTTACCGATCTGGCACCATTTCACTGAAAAATCCCTAAGTGGGTGAGAGAATAGTTGTATTTCTTTTCTTTCACAAAATGCCCTGACAGCTCTGTGTCCCTCTGCAGACACCACTGCCTCAGCCTCCCAAGTAGCTGGGACTACAGGCATGCACCACCATGCCCGGCTAATTTTTTCTTAGTTGTCCAGATAATTTCTTTCTATTCTTAGTAGAGACGGAGTCTCGCTCTTGTTCAGGCTGATCTCGAACTCCTGAGCTCAAACGATCCACCCGCCTCAGCCTCCCAGAGTGCTAGGATTACAGGCGTGAGCCACCATGCCCAGCCAGTTTCATGGTTTTGATGGATAGCCAGTCACCACATATTGTACAAAGTGAGCTTGGAGAATGTCAGTCACCTGTTGTGGTGAACCTGTAATTTAAGTAGGACCCTTGGTATTTTCTTTTAAATGCAACTTTCATTTTGTTGGCAGTCTCAGAGTCTTCTGCTATCTCATCATTAGTTCTTTTCCCCTTTTCAAAGAAGCTCTCTGGTGATGTTTGTTTTTTACTCATTTTGCTAGAGTTAACTTGTGGGCTTACCAAAACTGATTGAGACAAGTGTGCAGTGCGGGAAGGAGGTGCAGACGGAAGTGGTAAATAAAATAATGGGCAGCCCATGCACGGACTAAAATAAGTGTCAGATTCTGACTTAAAGCCTGCTACCTGATGCAGCTGTTCAGTTGAAGTACATCAACTCACTTGCCACTATAAAGCCTGCCACAGATGCACCTTTATAATTGAAGTAAGATGCTCACTTGCCACTATAAAGCCTGCCACCAGATGCAGCTTAATTGTCATTTGCCATTCACCGATAGGGTTTTGGTATGAGTCTGCAAGCAATTGATTTATAATGGTCTGTGTGCAGTCAAACCTCTCTGCTAATCATGATCTGTATTTGCAGCCACTCCCCAGCGCTAGGGTCACCACCTCAGCTCCACCTCGGATCATCAGGCATTAGATCCTTTGCATGCGCAGTTTACAGTAGGGTTCGCATTACCATGAGATTCCGCTGATCTGACAGGAGACGGAGCTCAAATGGCGATGCAAGTGATGGGGAGCGGCTGTACATACAGATGAAGTGTTGCTTTCTCATCCGCTGCTCATCTCCTGCTGTGTGGCCCAGTTCCTAACAGGCCATATCGGTGGCCTGGGGTTTGGGTACCATAGCTGATAGGGACGTGGCATTGAAATCTAAGGTGGTGACACTGATGTTTGTGTGTGGCTACAGATTGAAGGCACTTTCAGGAGGAGTTTCAAAACTTTTCTGAACAAAGACAGTGTGTTTGGGATGAGGATATAACCCCTCACAGCTGACTGCTTTGAAGGAGAGCAGGCTTTGGGTTTCTGTGAGTTCTAGTGCTCTGGCGGAAGGGTAGTTCCCTGGGAACTGCTGGGTTGTTTCCATTTTAGACATTGGCCATTGGTCCAGGACTCTCCAGAAGGAAGAACCAGCTCTCAGAGCAAGGGATGGACAGTTGCCAACCCATGCCTCTTCCGCCATATTGAATTATCAAAGGAGAGACCCACTTTCTTCTGGATGGTTTTATTTTGTTTAATAGATCCTTGATGGGGCCGGGCACAGTGGCTCACGCCTGTAATCCTAGCACTCTGGGAGGCCGAGGTGGGCGGATCGTTCTCAGCTCAGGAGTTCGAGACCAGCCTGAGCAAGAGCGAGACCCCATCTCTACCAAAAATAGAAAGAAAATTAATTGGACAGCTAAAAAAATATATATAGAAAAAATCAGCCGGGCATGGTGGCGCATGCCTGTAGTCCCAGCTACTCGGGCGGCTGAGACAGTAGGATTGCTCCAGCCCAGGAGTTTGAGGTTGCTGTGAGCTAGACTGACGCCACGGCACTCGCCCCAGGCAAGAGAGTGAGACTCTGTCTCAAAAAAAAAAAAAAAAAAAAAAAAAAAATGGATCCTTGATGAATATCTGATTTTGGTGGAGAGGAGCTTTCTTCTGTGGAATACTTTTCAGTTTTAGTATTATTTATGCTCTTCATCCTTCTTGGTTCCATACAATGGCAACTACTTACTCTTTTTTTTTTCTTTAAGAGGGTTGGTTGGACTTCTTTTTATAATCTCTGAATTATTCTCTAAGAATTAATTAGATGATTTTTCTCTGGAGAATGGATTCTTTTGTATTATGCAAACATATCTCAATATAAAAATAAAATTACGTTCTGGGTCAGGTATGGTGGCTTCATGCCTATAATCCCAGCACTTGGGATTTGGGAGGCCAAGGCTGGAGGATTGCTTGAGGTCAGGAGTTTGAGACCAGCCTGAGCAACATAGTGAGACCCTGTCTCTACAAAAAAAATAGGAAAATTAGCAGGACATGGTGGGGCATGCCTGTAGTCCTAGCTACTTGAGAGGCTGAGGCAGGAGGATCACTTGAGCCCAGAGTTCAGGGCTTCAGTGAGCTATGATTGTGCCACTGCATTCCAGCCTGGGTGACAGAGTAAGAACCTGTCTCAAAACAAATAAACCCCCCCCCCAAAACCCAAATTATATCCTAATTGTTATAATTTAACTATATCTTATGATCATTCCTTTTGTAGAGTCACCTTGAAATTGATCTGTTTTGTTAATCTCTCTTATTATAGTTTAAATTTACTCCAAGAACAGGTCAGAGCACATCTACCCTTCCATTTCCTATGCTTGCATGTCAAAGATTATCATTAATTTCCCCAGGCATGTTGCCTTCTGTGTTAGTTTCATCTTTCATGAGCTCTCTTAGATAAGAAAGGGCAAGGTGCTGACCTCTCCAGAAATCATTCCTGAGTTGCAGACAGCAGCAGCAGGAGCATTGCTATTGAGCGAGGGCCACTCATAGAAAGGGCAGGATTAAACGTCAACATGAAAATACTCACTCAGTGTTCTGGCAACGCTAAGTTTACCCAAGTTGCTATTGTAATGTGAGGGTTCCCATGGCAATATTAAATGGGAATCTGATCTGTGTTAATGTTTAAAACTCAGTAAGTGTCTCCTGCTTAGAGAATTAGAGAATCAGTTTTGGTTGATTTGTAAAGATGGATTTTCTTTTTATTCAGTGGGATTTTTTTCTTAATCCGTTGAAATTTTCCCCCTTCACCACAGAGAAGTAATTGTAGAGGAGTCCTTTGTAGTGCTCTCTGGAGTAACACACATTGAAATTTACATGTAAGGGCTGGTGGGTCCCATGATCATCTGAGATAAATGATCAAATGTCATCATAGGGCAAGGACAACTGCCATCAGAGGAAACAGCACAGTGAATGGTTAAAAAGTTTGGTAAAGAACTTGACAGAAATAGGAGATTTTCTAAAATGCTTGTTGGACACTTGGGACAAATAGCAGTATACAAGGCATAACTTGAATGAATACTTCTTAGATTCTAACTGGGGATGCTGGTGGCTTTCAAGATATTTTTATATTATGATTTGATACTTAAGGCATCTGTTTCTTTAGCCTAAAGGAAAAGGAGCTCCAAGCAGTGGAGGAAAACCAAGTACATTTCATTGCTTGGGTGGGTGAGCTGCTGCAAATGATGTGTAATTTATTTTGAAGGTACGTTTGGCATTATTTATTTTCAGAATTTGTCCAAGATCAGACCTGAGTCTACTGGACAGTGTGGGAGTGTGGCTTTGATAGACAATCAGCCTGGGCAGGCACACCCCACAAACAGTGGTCCCTGCTGCAGGCTAGGACTGGGAAACTAGGTGCACTGCGCATGCATTGGGCCTCCCTGTAACACGGGTACAGGTCAGTATGTCCAGCCGGCTTTGCTCATGGTGGTGCTATGAACTCCAGTGCAGTGTCAGTCTGGGACTTTGCATAGCACTTCATTTGGGTTTGTGAGGGTTACTGCCTTGTGTCCTGTTCTAAAGAACTTGAAATTTGCAGGGGAGGTAAGACATAAATGAACTAGATTCAGACAGTGGAAAGTACTTAATGAAATGACAGTGATGATCATTGGCAGTTCCCAGGGCTTGCTCTGCGCTGGGCCCTGTCGTGAGTACCTTCCATGCATTTGCTTACCAGCCTTGCCAGGTCAGTACTAATCCACCCAGGGAGCAAGTAGGGCCAGGTTGTGAGCCAGGCAGTGGGGCTCCCAGTGGGGCTAGAAGTCAGACAGGAGCATCAGGGAGCAGCAGGGTGGCAGGTGGGGGGCACTGAACTGGTGCCAGGCTCATGGGTCTGGAAGAACAGTAGGAGGTCAGTTGGCCAGGAGATGTAGGAAGGGCTTTGGAAGATCTTTTTTTTCTCTCTTTACTTCTCTCTACCTTCCTGTTGCTCCATGAATTAATATTAAATTTATTTGGGGACAGGATTTGTCTTAGGAGTTTTGCAGAGCTTTGTCCTGAAGGAATATGTGAACGTGTCGGTTTGCATTTCAAATGCTGTTACACACGGAAGGGCGTCTCTGAAAGACAGTAGCGGCTGTATCCCACAAGGCGCCGCAGACCTAAAGGTTCGGATTTGCTTTGTAAAGCACAAGTGAATCTGTTAAAAACTACAGGCTGAGAGCTGACAAAGGAGTGCCCTCCGGAACAGACAGCAGACAGCTTCCCAAATGGCTAAAGCAAAGCTCTTGTTTAAACCACTCTAGACTACCTGTCTCCATTCACAATAACCTAATAAACATGGAGCCAATACATCTCTGTTTACCCCCTC
>RJWJ010001333.1:0-137212 GCA_004363605.1 Indri indri
GGTTTTTTTTTTTTTTTGTGGTTTCTTTGTGTTGGTTATACATTTTTTCTTGCATATCATTCAGTTTTCTTATAATCCATGTTTGAAATTCTTCTTCTGTCATTTTAGTGTTCTGAGTTTGGTTAATGTCCATTGCTGGGGGCTGTTGTTCCTCTTTGGGGGTGTGCTTTCTGTTTGAGTCTTTATACTTCCAGAGTTCTTTCGCTGGTTCCTTCTCATCTGGATCAGTTGTTCCTTCTTGCGTTTAGGTTTTTGTTTGGATAATGACACGCCCTGTTTAGTCTCTGTGCCAGTAGATGGTGTTTGTGGGTGAGATTCGACCACGTCCTTTATGATGAATCAGTAGATGCAGTACATGAAGTAAAAGCGTGTGCAGGATGACCTCCCTGTCAGTAGGTGGCACTTGCGGGGAGGAGTGTGCTGTTTTTGGGTCCTGTAGCTAGCTCTTGTTCCTCTAGAGAGGCCCTCGTGTGCCTCGGGTGATGGGTGGGGCTCTGGGTTTTCCAGGTGTGTCCTTGTTCTCCACCTCAGTGGGGGCAGGACTGGGAGTGAGTCCGGGTGGGGCTGGGTGGGGTAAGCCTGCTCTCAGGCTCCATAACTGCTGTTAGCAGGAGTCAAAGGTCTGCTCTTTGTTTCTGTGCAAAGCTGCTGGGAGGGGCTGAAATCGCTCCACTCAGCTGAAAGTCTGGGCTCGGGGGGTGGGGCTGTCCAAGATCTGCACTCTGGAGCAGGTCTCGCTCCCCTCCACTCTCCTCCTCTCCGTGGCCTCTCCCAGGCCTCTACCAGCAAGCAGGACCTCAGGCTGATGGATCTCCCTTGGCTGTGATGTGTGTCAGGAGGTTCCCTACCCAGGATCGCAGCCTGAGCTGGGTGCACAGCCCTGTTTTGGGAGGAAGGCTGCCACTCAGGCAAGCTGATCTGCCCCTGAAGCCACGCACTCCTCAGTAGGCTCTTTCACAGATCTCTCCTCCATGCCCCAGGGCAGTATGACCATGACCTGAGTGTATGGGGTCTGGTCCGCAGGCCTGTCCCCTGGACCCTGGAGATCGATCCCTGACCCTGCCAGGGGGAGGGGTGCTGGTCTTGAATCACCTACAGGGTCCCCAAGCTGGATCAATTTCACTCCACCTTGGGATTTGCCCTGCTCTCCTGGAGTTCCCAGGCAAGCTGCACCTGGGAGGGCTGGCAGGTATGGAGCTCGCAGTCTGAGTACCCCTCAGTCTGCCGTACAGCCCCAAAGGGAAAAGTCCCTTTCCTTGGAGATGCCTCCATGTGACGGTTAAGTTGTCTCTCTGGGCACCCTCAGGTAGGGAGGGGGAAGGAGAGAATGGAGCAATATGGCATCTGCCGACAGGCTCGGGTCTGCGCCTGGGGAGATGCCCCGAGGGAGCTGGGAACATGGCGCCGTGTCCGTAAGAGGCCACTGCTCACTGGCGGCAGCCGTCTCTGGGCTGGTGTCGGCAGGTCTCTCCAACTGCTCAGGAGCCCACCAGCAGTACGATGCAAGGGAGGGGGAAGTTAACCACTCCACCTACCCTTTTTGCTGGTCTCCAAGCCTCTCGGGACCTTTCTCCTTCCAGTTCTCCTCCGCAACGTCTTCCCGTGGAGTCTCCTGTAGTTTCAGGCACCCTTCCTTCTGACCCTCACCCGATCTATGTTTCTCTGCTAGTTTATTTTTTTCTCTTTTTTCTAAAATTTGTGTTTTTTGCAGAGACACTCTGACTAGCAGCTTTTCTTGTCCGCCATCTTGGCTCCTCTCTCTCTTTAGTTTATTTGCTTTTACCTGATATCCAATGATGTTGAACATTTGCTACAAAGTAACTTTTCAAATCTTTCCCCAATTTATAACATTGAATATTTTTTGTTAAGTTAGTCTTTTTATATTGAGAATCTTAGAGAATTGTTCTACATACATATTGTGAAAATATTTTATTTTAATCTGTGCAAGCCTTTTCATTTTCTTGTGTCTTATAAAAATCATAAATTTGTTTTTATCAATTATGCCTTATCAAAATTTTAATTGTTATAATACTTCCTATAGCCTAAAAGAATCTTTGCCCACCCTAAAGCCTTGAATGTTTCCTCCTACATTTTCTTTTAAAAGTTTTGTAGTTTTAGCTTTTTACTTTAAGTCCCATGAACCAATTTAAGATAATTTTTTATAGGTTTTGAAGAAATTTTTGAAATTTTTTCTCCCATATGAATGAATAGCCAGTTGTTCCAGGAACATACGTTCCTTCCTGAGACCTTGTCAAGTCCTGAATATCTACATCACCAAGAATCCTCCTTCACATTTCTACACTTTGTAAATATTTCTTGTCAATACTCAATGAAGTTCCATTAAAAGAGATGGCAAAAAATGTGGACTTCTTATGTACCTGCTTTCCCTAGGAATTCTAAACTGAATGTAAGTCCATTCTTGGCTCTTAACAATTTGCTACATTTTAGTTATTTTCTTCTTATCCACTTTTACAGACACCAACTCTTTCTCCTGTTATTCATCACATGTAAAATAGGCCATGTGTCCCATTTGTGTTCCATCTCTCCTTCAAATGCTTTGTAGTTGTTTGTAATTCAGGTCACCTGTTTGCCTTAATCCCTCAGCTCTCAGATGGAGAGGGAAAATTATGATTTTGTTTACTTTCTGGGTTTTTTTTTTCTTGTTGTAAATGTAACTGTGACATTCTTTTGCAACCTTTTATATTCTAAAAGGAAGCAGAACCTGTACAAGCAAATTTTGCAAAGGAATATTAAGTTAGTATAATTTATAAAACTACAATCTGATAATCTTTTTTGAACTTTATGCAATGCCTCTGAGGGTTGTGTAGGCTTTATGAAGTTACAAAATGTAAACCTGGTCACTGGATCCTGCTGCTCAAACATTGTTTCAAGAGAAAAGATAATGTAATACAGTTATTTGAAGACTGCAAGGCATAGGCATATTCTTATGACAGTAAGAATTTAGAATGGAAACATCTTAATGTGGACTGGGTAAGAAGAGATTATTTTCTTCACAATTGGGAATTGATCAGGATCTTAAATATTGTGTATTAATTGGGTGGGGAAAACCCATGGAGCAACAAATTTTCCAACAAAGGCAGCAGCATGAACAAATATGTCACAGTAGTACTGAGCAGACCAGAATGCAGTAACCCAGGCTAAAAGCAACCCTCAACTTTAGTTTGAGATATGGCCAAATATGGGAGAGAACTTACATTAAACACTTAAAAATTGTCATTATTTTTTATTTCCAGATCTTTTAATTTCTTAGTTCAATGACTTGTGCATGCTCCATATTGGATAAACTCGAATAACTTACTTTATATTATTTAATTAAAGTTGTAAAAACTAACATACTTTTGACTATGTTTATGTGGGGAGAATCCAATGGGGACAAGGTACAGGACAGTTGTAAACTGCGTATTTAAATGACATGATCTCATTATGAAATATATTGATCCTGACCTCATTTAAGGTCTTGACCAATGTTTTAAGATACCCAGTACCTTATACTCTTTTACAAAGCTTTATGTTTACAGATACCAAGCAGTAGGAAAGTAATAGAAAAGGATAGCATACAATATACTTTTTGAGAGTATGCAGTTTAGAATTGGTTTCAGGGATTTATGTCCCAGATCCATCAATTACTGTTCAATTGAATGGACTAATGACCATCAAAAATAAAAAAAATTGGGTAGAGCAGCAAACTTATCCCTTCTTATTCCATCCAGTTGAAATGCAGTCATTATTTTTTAAATGTCAATGCTGGTTATTTCTCTGTAAATAATGTTTTCTACTTTTCTGAAGAATTTAAAAATTGACTCCATGTTTGTATTACTGGTAAGAAAGCACACACTACTTAGGATTTGCCAATCATAGCAAAGTTTTGTACAGAAAATAATATAACATATTTTTGAGTCATCAGTTTAGCATAATAAGACATGTAGGGCATGTCTTATGTAATTGGAAGTCAAACGTGTTTGTACATACATTGCATACACTAACTGGCAATGACAGTGTGCTTCACACAAATAACAGCCCCACAAACCTCCAACTGCCCCAGAATCTTCTGCAATGAATGTCATATATGCCATGTAGCCCGTTTTCTGTATACACAATGTCTGCCACCAAACTTGGCCATAATAAATGCAGCAGTTTTCATAGGCTCTAATGGTAACCAAATAAATAAAAAGTAAATGGAATTTATATAGAAAATAAATTATATAGAATATCGTTACTCTACTCCTCCCCATTAATCCACAGATTTTGTCTCTCAAAAGGATTGCAAAAGTCTCTTCTCATAGTTGTGAGAAGAATGTAGTATGAAATTCTCACTTATCTGTAGCCTCTAATTATTTCTAAAAACAATTTGAAAAAAACAACAGTAATAAAATTGATACTCATAGATTTTTCTCTAATCCATACCCAACACAGTTACCTTCCAGGTCTCTTGCTATTGACAAGATTTGATGTTTGTTATTATTGGCAATTTTAAAAATTGCTCTGTGGGTATTAACCATAACAAAATACAGAGACCGATGACTGGCATTGATATATTTTTTTACTCGCAACTTTTTTTCAAGAGAGGCATTTATTGGACAGGCATGTTCAAAATAAAGGGTAGATTCACATGTTTTATTTTGTTAGGTCTTATAATTTCCTTATAAATGTGGAAAAGCATTTGCATTATCACCAATTTATGGCTGTATTAAGTGTCTTGTAGCAGTTAGGTTATCTTCTTCAAGCAGTCAGCATTGTGGGAGATTTTAAGGACATTTAAATATATATTTCTAATAGAACTATGCATAAATACTCCAGAATATTTTCCATGATTATAGAAAATTTCCGAGTGTGATTTCTCTATGCATTCCTATTTACCAACCTTAAATCCAAAATGGTTTCAAGCTGTAGCATCATCTCAGGAAAGCAACTGTAAATCTCGCCTCGTATAGCAACAAAACTTCCTTTTGAGCCTCTCACGCGCTGGGACAAATGAGCCAATGCATCAGAACAAAACTATCACAACCCCTCCAGTCTTGAGTACTGCATCCAAAGTATTTAGGTGAATTTGGATTGTTTCTAGCTTTTTCTCTATGATAACAAGATCATTAAAGACTTAAACAGCCTCAGAGCAGCCTGCAAACTTAATTCTTATAAAATAGCAAGTGTCATCGTTAACGATAACAAGCAGTACTGGGATCTATTATTACAGTCAGGCTTTTGAAGTTTTGTTATCATCACTGATAGTGAATAGTTCATCAGAGAGACACAATGGGTGGCTGTTTCCTTCAAATTACTATTATCTGGGATTCAATAATTCTGCCAAATTACGAGATCTTGCTCTTTAATAATGGTAAATAGACACACATGAGGTTTTCAAAAAGAGTGCTTTTAGATTAGAGGGATACCACATTTTTGACTTGGATAATGAGCCCACATATAAAATAAGATGACTGAATTAGTTTCTTCACAATAAATGATAACTGGTTACCAATTATTAATAATTGGGGGCAATGTAATGACATACATTATATTTTCTCACCTTCTTCAGAATCTCTTAGTGATTATATTAATAAAATCTAGATCTGGAAACATGAATTAGGTTTCAAACAGTACTTATAGAAAGAAAATCTTTCAAAAGTTGATCTTATTATAAAAGTGCAGATTTGAAGATACCATTGACTTAGTTCTTAGCAATATAAGAAAAAACCCAAAGCATAAAACTTTATTGAGCAGTGTGAACAAACCATTTTTTTATACCATGTACTCTTCAAATTTATTCTCCTTTGTTCTCCAGTTCTTTGGGGTCTTTCCAGCTGGAGGCCAGAATATCTTTGACAGAGAATATTATGTGTAAGATAAAGGTAAAGGATGTTTCAAAAACAAACAAAACCGAAACTTACATAATCAAAATTATTTGACATCTGGCTTAGCCATAGGATGTAGTCCTTTTTAAAGTACTCATAAAAGCAGTAAGTTATTGTGAAAAAGAGGTAGTTATTGGATCAGACCTATCTAAGTGTAATGAAGAATTCTCCAAATGAATATTTCTTATCTTATCTGATTCTCAGTTTCTCACATTAAACAAGTACAATAATTTCAATCTTGCAATATGTTTGAAGGATTAGAATTAATAGTAGTACCATATCTGACACATATCAGTGACTGCACAAATGTAGCTGTTTGGTACTATTTCTATTATCAAAAATTATTCTGCAATTGTGCATCTAGCATAAAAGATTGGAAAGTGTTATAAATATGGAGCCCTGAGACCTCAGCTCAATGAGAATTTGTGTGACCCTTTCTCTGGATTTTGAGTTGTTCATTTGTAAAATGAGTAAGTAGAGGCAATATCCCTACAGTTGGACTAATTACCCCCAAACTGTAACTCTATGATTAAATACACGGACTATTCATCTCAAAAATCAAATGATAGTATTCTAGGCCATTAAAATCTATATCAAAGTGTGGAAACATAGACATTTGAAACATGAGAAATAATAGAAACAGTAGGAATGGAGAGACAATAAAATAATAGATAAATGAAGAAAAATAGAAATAAGTATATAACCTGTGTATATGAAACAAGAACAACAATTACATTAAAATTAAAATGGAACTAAGAACTTAGACAATTCATATACCATATAACTCTTTAGATGAAAGTCTACCAATGAGGAGTTTAACATTAGTTGGTATACTTTGGTAGAAATTAGATTTATTATTTTCCTCTGTATGTCAGGGGATAGAATGAATAATTATACAGGAATGTGAAAGAAATGAGGTAGCGAAAAATCATTTTGATGCTCATGATACAATATTTAAGAAGAATGCTAATTCTTTATCAAGCATGTTGAACAATTCGAGATAATGTGAAGAGCCTGATGTTTTATGGAGTAGAATGGAAAAGGAGAAAACCAGAAAAGGACTAAAAGAGAGTGTCCTATTCCAAGTTCAGAGTGTAATGCAGTGCTCATATGCCAATATGGGAGATAAGGAAAATATGAGGAATGAACAAAGGTAGAAGCAGAACAATAACAAACTTTTCCTTATTCATATCATAAAAAATTTAAATCAAAAAAGTAAATTGTAATTACCGGTAGATAATAGATTATATTTAGAGTTAGCATGATGTAACTTTAATTTTCCAAAAGTAAATTTAGCAATTCCATGGTTTATTTGTAGGTTTATAAGGATGATATTCCCCATGTTCGAATGTCTATTATGATTTTATCCTTTGTATCACCACAGTTTTCATCATGATAAACACGTTAGAATCACAACAACTTTTCCATGCCATTTATCTTGATGAGGCATCATATTTTTAGAGCTGGCCAATACTTTTACTTGTTCATAAGGTTTGCCTTTAAATATAGGAAAGGTATTTAGAAAAAAGACATGCTATTTTGAAATTCGTGTAGAAAAGTATTTCTCTTAGTAAATTGTGGGCTCATTCTCCTGTTAAGGGGCTATCACTACAAAGATTATTTCCAGAATGAAAGAAGCTAATGCTACAGACAGACAAAAAGTGAAAAATTTTCTATACAATATAGCAAAAAATATATTTTTAATAAAGGATAAAAGTTAGTAATATACAATATAATATTTAATGCCCTATGTAAGAGATATTTAATACTTTCTTTCTAGTTGTGTCCACTTTTTGTATCTGACACTAAATTTTTCTAACTAAATACATACTTTATTTGTAAATCAATTCCCATTCAACAGCCATAGAATAAATCTTTCTATAACTTTTCATCTTCATAACTGCTCAGAATATCATTGCTATTGAAAGCACAATTTTACTCTGAGGCGAAAGAGCAATTCAACACCTGTATTACACCTCCAGCTCTTCTGTGTTCTCCCTCTCTCTTGGATGTCAGATCCAAGAATATTTTATACTCTCTGGCTCCCTGTAGTCTTGCACCAGTATCCTAAGTACGGCTGTCCATGTGGACTATGTTCTTTACTAATGATCACTGTTTGTAGGTGTTACAGGCCCACTACAAAACTAAGGTACTCTTTGGGAAACAATATTATAACCCAATCATGGAGTTCTACAATATTCATTAGCGTATTAAAGACTGAGAAATCTTAGAGCCAAGAAAGCTAATTAACATTTTAAAACCAGAGTTTTGGCATCGTAATTGATCCTTTTAATTCATAATATTTTTAATTCATAATTCATTTCCTATGTAATTAGCATTGTCTAAAACACAGTTTTCGAATACTGGTTCACCCTTGAACTTAAATTACCACTATCAAAAATAGACTATTTTTCTCAGTTCTGAGACAACTGGTAGAAAATTTGATAAGGTAAATTCACACTAAATTGTGGAAGACAAGCTGTCACTTAATATGGTTCTCTTTCAAAGGATTTGAAATTTACCAAAGCTTTCTAAAAAGGCAATGTTTTATAAAGGTGTAGACACATTACAACTCAGGACAAATTTGGTCGATTGCCTATATTTGTAAATAAAATGTATTGGAACACAGCCACATCCATTCATATTTATTAATATATATTCTCTATGGCTTCTTTAGTGTTAGAAAGATTAGTTTAGTAGTTGAAACCAAGACCTTGTGACCCACAAAATCAAAAATATTTACTAACTTGCCCTTTACAGAAAAAATGTGCCAATTCCTGTCTTAAGCTACAGGATGAAATTATGGTGGTGATATGTAAGGCTCTGGAGCAGGACCACAGAAGAGATTTTTTTCCCCCTTACTACAGATTGTTTTTCAATAACACCCACACCAAGGGGCAAGAGAAAATATTGTTGCGTTAGTCCAAGAGCCATTCTAAAATTTGCAGGGCAAATGTGAAATACAATGCACTTTTGAGTAACTGGGATTCAACTCAAAATCCAAAATAAGCTACATTTCCAAACATGAAAATGTGTAACCCATTTGTGTTGACTTTATTTCTGGGATCACATGACCAACACATCTGTGTATCTCAATTTCAATTTATTTACTAAAGCTATAATATAAAACAAGACTTCTGACAGCTTGGAAGAAATTGATAAATCTGTGAATAGAAGAAAATGTTGTAATGCTAAAGGGATCAAAGTTTGAGCCTCCCCTTTTTCTTTACCAGGGGATATTGCAACATACTGTATTTAGTTAGCCCCAAATAAGCCTGCTCACCTGTGTACCACTCATCAGAAGAAGAACTGGAACAGCCAACAGGGATAGATTAGTGCAGACACATCACTACTCATGATTCTCTCATATGACGAGAGCACATTTATACAGAGACAGCTAAATTATTAATGCTGAATTCCACACATTTCAAAACAGTCCTTTAAAAATAATTGCTGTCATTACTGTAGAAGTCTTTCAGAGAAATGACAAGGCTGTCGATTTATATTCTCATTTTTAAAATTCCATCATCTATTTCCTAATGTAAAAAGATTGCATTGGCTTAAGTCTCCTAAGATATAAATTACATATACATTATATATTACTTGAATATTTTTTACTCAATTATTTGAGAAAGAAAGAACAAACAAGTCTATGTTTATAAAGTTAGCAATTAATTACACTCTCTGTCACATTTGGAGTTTTGTATTAGAAAAGTGAATGTTAGTTATATAAGAAGTCCCAGTAGTAGAGAATAATATGATACATATTTTTTTGGTATTTTTATGAGTACTTACAATAAAAAGTGAAGGGTGGTTTTTTCCACATAATTTTGAAGTTACAAGTATCTAATTTATCTATGTAGTTTTAAAATTTTTTTGTGCACCATTATAAGATTCAACAAACCTATTATAAACTCAGATACCAGGAATGTTAATTTTTCTGTTGAGTTTGTCTTTCAATAAATGTACTAGTAGAGTTACAAGATAAAATACAAGAGATTCAATTACATTTGAATTGCAGATACACATGTAAACATTCAATATAAATATGCCCCAAATACTACATGTGACACACACTAAAAAGAAAAAAGAAAAAAAATTCATCTAAAATTCAACCTTATTTTGGTTTAAAATAAATTTATTATCCTATGATCCTATAGGTTAGAAATTCAAAGGTTAAAACCAAAGTGTCTGTAAAGCTACCTTCTGGAGTCTCTAGGAAAAAATCTGTTTTCTTGCCTTTTTCACCTTCTAGAAGGCACCCACATTCTTTGGCTCGTGGCCTCCTTCTTCTATCTTAAAGTCAGCCAAATTGCATCTCTTCAACCTCCTGTATTCACCCCTTCTTCTGACCACAACCACGTAAGGGCGTCTGCTTTAAGGACCCAATGGGATTAGTTTGGGTCTACCCACATAATCCAGGATAATCTGCCTATCCAAGGTCCTTAATTTTATCACATATGCAAAGTCCCTTTTGTGATATAAGATACCATATTCACAGATTACTAGGATTCAGACTTGTACATCCTTTGGAGACCATTATTCTACCTCTCACAATGGTTTACAACAGATTTGGGCTAAACCTGGTGCTAGAAATCATTGCTCTAGTCTATTTTTCTCAACCATGGCTGCATACCGGAATCACCTGGGAAGCACCAAACAAGCACCATCCTAGACCAACTGGACCAGTATCATAGGGAACAAGGCCCAGCATTAGCAGTTTTTAAAGGCTTCCAGGTTGGCCCTGACAGTCAAATGACCTCAATGTGAATGAGAACAACTAGTGAAGGGCAAAGGGTGGCAATCTATGGCTTGCAGACCAAATTTAGGTAGCTTATGGTTTGTTTGCTTAATTTTTTATTATAAATTTTTATTAAGGTATAATTTGTATACCATGAAATTCATTTCAAAGTGTTCAATTTAGTGCTTCTTTAATAACAGTTGCAAAATTATGAAACCATTTCCACTAATTCCAGAACATTTTATCACCCACAAAAGAAATCCTGTACCAATTAACAGTCACTAATTTCCCAATAGCCTCTGGTAACTACTAATTTACTTGCTGTCTTTACAGATTTGCTCATTCTGAACATTTCTTGTAAATAGGATCACGCAGTATGTGGCTTTTTGTGTGGCTTTTTTCACTTAGCATAATGTTTTCACATTTCATCTATTTTGTATTATGAATCAGAACGTCGTTCCTTTTTGTGGCTGAATGAAATTTAAATTTAACTAGATTTCTTGCATTTTTATTTACTAAATCTGGTAACTCTACACACTAGTGTAATTGTAGCATAAAAATAAGCAGGCCTGTGTTTTGTTAAAGCAAAAATTTTCTAAATATTTCCTCATTTAATTAAATTAATTTATTTATTTTACTTCAGAATATTACAGGGGTATAAATGCTTTGGCTACATAAATCGCCCTTGTGCCACCAGAGTCAGAACTACAAGTATGCCCATCACTCACACAGTGCATACTGCACCAGTTAGGTGTGAGTTTACCCATCCCCCCCCCCCCCCCCCCCGCCCAACACCAGATGAATGTTAGTTACTTCCATAAGTGCACATTAGTTTTGATTGATTAATACCAATTTAACGGTGAGTACATGTGGTGCTTGTTATTCCATTCCTGTAATACTTCACTTAGAAGAATAGGCTCCAGCTCCATCCAGGATAATACAAGAGGTAGTTCACTGTTCTTTTTTTTTATGTCTGAGTAGAACTACATGGTATACATATACCACATTTTGTTAATTCATTCATGTATTGATGGACACTTGGGTTGTTTCCACATCTTTGCAGTTGTGGATTGTGCTGCTATAAACATCCTCGTGCAGATGTCTTCTTTATAGAATGTCTTTTTTCCCTTTGGGCAGATGCCCAGTAGCGGGATTGCCAGATCAAATGGTAGTCCTACATTTGGCTCTTTGAGGTATCTCCATATTACCTTCCATAGAGGTTGTACTAGTTTGCCGTCCCACCAGCAGTGTCTGAGTGTTCCTATCTCTCTGCATCCATGCTGACATTTATTGTTTTGGGACTTTTTGATAAAGGCCAGTATCACTGGAGTTAAGTTATATCTCATTGTGGTTTTGATTTGCATTTCCCTGATGATTAGAGATGTTGAGCATTTTTCATATATATGTTGGCCATTAGCCTATCTTCTTTTGAAAAGTTTCTGTTCATGTCCTTTGCCCACTTTTTTTCCATCACCTCAAATATGTATTGTTTCTTTGCAGTGAAAACATTTCAAATCCTTTCTTTTAGCTATTTTGAAATATAAAATACATTATTATTAACTATAGTTACCATACTGTGCAATAGACCACCAGAACTTATTGCTCCTAACTGAAAATCACACCCCTTCATCAACATCTCCCCTTTCCTCATCTGCCTGTACTCCCCCAGCCACTGGGAGCCACCATTCTACTCTCTCCTTCTGTGAGTTCCACTTTTTTAGATGGCACATATAAATGAGGTCATACTGCATTTGTCTCTCTGTGCTTGTCTTATTTCACTTAATATAACATCTTCTAGGTTCATCTATGTTGTCACAAATGGCAGAACTTCCTGCTTTTTTAAAGCCAAATAGTATTTCATTGCGTGTGTGTGTGTGTGTGTGTGTGTGTGTGTATATATATATATATATATATATATATATATATATATACCACATTTCTAATCCATTCATCCATTGATGGGCATTTTGATTGTTTCCATTATCTAGGCTACTGTGAATAAGGCTGCAATGAACATGGAGTGCACATATCTCTTTGACATACCAATTTCAATTCCTTTAGATATATTCCCAGAAATGGATCATTCGGTAACCCTATTTTGAGTTTTTTTAAGAACCTCCAGCATTTTCCAAAATGGCTATTCTAGTTTACAATACCACCAGCAGTGTACAAGGGTTCACTTTTCTTCACATCCGTATCAATACTTCTTATATTTCATCTTTTTGATAATAGCCTAATAGGTATGAAGTCATACCTCATTGTGGTTTTAATTTGCATTTCTCTGATGAATAGAGATGTTGAACATTTCTTCACATATCTGTTGGCCATTTGTACGTCTTCTTTTGAGAAATGTCTATTCAGATCCTTTGCCATTTTTTTTTTACTTCTTTTATTTATTTATTTTTATTTCAGCATATTACGGGGGTTCAAATCTTTAGGTTACATATGTTGCTTTTGCCCCGCCCAAGTCAAAGCTTCAAGCGTGTCCATCCCCCAGACGGTGCGCACCGCACCCAGTAGGTGTGAATATACCCATCCCCTCCTCCCCGCCCCCACCTGCCCGACATCCGATGAATGGTACTACTATATGTGCTCTTGAGTGTTGATCAGTTAATACCAACTTGATAGTGAGTACGTGTGGAGTTGTTTTTCCATTCTTGTGATACTTCACTTAGTAGAATGGGCTCCAGCTCTATCCACGATAATTCAAGAGATGCTAGATCACCATTGTTTTTTGTGGCCAAGTAGAACTCTGTGGTATACATATACCACGTTTTATTAATCCGCTCATGTATTGATGGGCACTTGGGTTGTTTCCACATCTTTGCAATTGTGAATTGTGCTGCTATAAACATCCTTGTGCAGATGTCTTTTTTATAGAATGTCTTTTTTTTCCTTTGGGTAGATGCCCAGTAATGGGATTGCCGGATCAAATGGTAGTTCTAGTTGTAGCTCTTTGAGGTATCTCCTCTCCGTATTACTAATGGGTCTGTTTGATTTTTCTTTTCTTTTCCTTTTTTTTTTTTTTTTTTTTGCTGATCTTCCTGAGTTCCGTATAGATTCTAGTTATCAGCCCTTTATCCGATGGATAGCATGCAAATATTTTCTCTCATTCCGTAAGTTGTCTATTCACTCTAATGATAGTGTCCTTGACTCTGCGGAAGCTTTTTAATTTGATCATGTCCCATTTATTTATTTTTGTTGTCACTGTGATTGCTTTTGGGGTTTCTTCACAAATTCTTTGCCTAGGCTGATGTCTATAAGGGTTTTTCCATTACTTTCTTCTAGAATTCTTTTGGTTTCATGCCTTAGGTATTTCCTCATTTTAACTCTCCATTCTTTTTAACATTTAAATAAGGTCCATAGTTGACTGTCAGAATGGGAGGCTTCTTATTGCACTCTTTATAGTGCTATATCGGATGTCTGGTCTGTCCCTAGACATCTGATTCCCCCTTCATCCTTCCCTAGAAAAATCCCCCACTTTTTATCTGGAAACATGGCCATACAAGATAACAAAACTACATTCCATAGGCTCTGTGCAAAAGTGTAGTATTGTGATTAAGTTCTGGTTAAAGGGCTACAAGTAGAGATATCATATTTGACATACAGAAACTGTCTTTAAAGAGATAGGATATGTGCCTTTGTCCCTCCTTCGTTTTTTATGCTTACTCCAATGTGGTATCATGGCTGAAATTTGAACAGCCAACTTGGATCATGAGATAATAATCATGAGAAAAGACATGAAGAGCACTTTTTCCCCCCAGTGGTCATGTATATCTGTAAAATCCCAGAGTGCTTACTTCCAGACTCCGTTTTAGCAAGAAAAAAGATTCTTCTATCTCATTTATGTTTTATAATTTAGGTTTTCAATTACTTATAGCTGAACACAATCTTTGCTGTTGTAGAAGCTAACAAAGCATGCACACACACACACAAAGACATACACAAAGAAGTAGTTTTTAATGACTAAACCCCTACATTGATATATGAACACCACGACTTACTGAAATTTATTTTCATATACAAATCTATAAATGATACATATATATTTTTCTTTATTTAATTTTATTTTTATTAAATTTCAGATTTAGAGAAAAGTTGCATGAATATTATAGTTACAGAATACTCTTTAATAGTCCCCAAATGTTAACATTTTTCCACACTGGAACTTTAGAAGCTTTGAGTACATTTTAGATGTATGTCTCTGACTCTTTACCTTAATACTTTAGTGTGTATTTCCTAAACCAAAGAACATTATCTCACATAATCAAAGTAAAAGTATGAAAATCATAAAATTAACATTAATAAATATGATATCTTAATTTACAGATCTTATTCAAATTTTCCCACCTATCCCAATAATGTCCTTTTTGGCAAAGTAAAATCTTAAACATGCATTGTATTCAGATGCCGTATCTATTTATTTTCTTTTTAATCTAGAATGATTTCCTAATTCCTTTTTATTAAGGAATTCCTTTTATCAAGTAATTCATAGTTTCAAAGAGTCCAAGCCAGTTATTTTGTGGAAAATAGCAGATTTCTACAACGTCTTCAATTTTATAGTAGTAGATTTGGCCTGCTTCATATCTGGGACAATTTGAATATTAAAATAATGATAGTAAATGACTCAAACCCGTGGAGTAAAGTAAGATGTAGATGATAAATAAATAAGTGTCCTGATTTTAAACTCTAATCCTTCATAATGAAGAAATTGCTGCAAATTCCAAACTAGGTATGGGAAAAAATATTTTCTATTTCATCTGAAATGATGTCTCTTCTGTGCTTGTGTCAGGTATTCTGATTGCTTTCATGTCTCACCCTTTCCCTGGCCCACCACAGTAAGCAGTAGAAAGAAATTTTTTTATGAAATGACCTTATGAATTACAGTTTCTATTTGCTGCTCAAAATTCAGACATTAAATACATATTCCTGAACCACTATATTACTTTCAGGGTTCCAGTCCCCCAATAGGTCTCTGAAATGTCCATCACCAAGTGTATGTCTGAGAATGGTTTCTTGCTCCATATTAATAAGCTTTCTGCTAACTGCTGTCTCTTCTTTAGATACTGCTATCTCTGAGGGTCAGTCTGACCTTCTGTTGCATGCTACAAAAGTGAGGAGAAAAAAAGGTTTAAAGAGTAGGGAATAGTAACTAATAAATTGTGTCAGAGGGTAAAGAATTCGTACATGGACAGAGCATATATGGTATTTGATTTTCTCTACAAGGGAAAAATATTCCTCTAGCTATCCTATTTATTCATTATACAGATACTCTCATGTAAGCTACATAATTTTTTATTAAGAGTAGCATGTGATCTCTTTAGTCTCAGATTTAATCAGCAATTAGGTACCTATTGCTGCTGTAAAAGACACACACACACACACACACACACACACAAATTCAGTGGCTTAAAATGTCACAAATCTTTTTTCCTATCATTCTGGAGGTAAAAAGGGAAAAATGAGTACTACGCGGCTAAAATCAAGGTGTTATCAGGGCTGCTTTCTTTCTAGAGGCTCCTTTCCTTGTCCAGCTTCTAGAAGCCTCCCATATTCCTTGGCTCATGGCTCTCTTCCAGCAATCATGTCACTCCAGCCGACCTCTGTTTCTGTGGTCACATCTCTTTCCCTGCCTCCCTCTTTCTTTTATAAGGACCCTTGTGATTATGTTGGGCCCAACGTTTAATTCAGGACAACCTCCCCATTTCCAGGTCCATAACTTAATCACATCTGCAAAACCCCTTTTGCCATGTAAGGTAACAAATCTGTAGGTTCCAGAGATTAGACCATTTGGGAGCTATCATTCTGCCTATATTGCCAATCAAACCCAAATTTAAAGATTCTCCCAAGAGTAGACTAAAATAAAACATAAAAACATCAATGGAATAGATCTATGCATGTCACCATGTGACAAATTTTCCCTAACTATGATTTCTTTTTTGTTTAGTGCTTTCACTTTAGCAAATACTGAATTTCGTGATGGGGATGATGGTGACTATAATGCTGAAGTAGAAGAGGAAGAAGCAGAAGAAATTAGATATATGAGCTATAGATAAACAGCTTAAAAAACCCCTTTTTATCTTTATTCTGGGATGATTTTACAGTTCACCTGTTCATGATATCCTTTTGCTGTTACATTACATAATTCACTATATCAGCATGTCCATAAAGGATGTCAAATTGATTTACTAGTACTATAACCTATTTGATCCAATTAAAATATGTCTCTGTCTAAACTTTTGAAATTCAGACTGCATAAATATCAGACATATCCTCTCTCTGACCTTTAGCAGAATGTTCTATACTCACAACATCATTCTCAGCTGGTAAAAAGCAAGCTCATATATTTCATCATTGGAGAAACCGAAACACATTTATGGGAGAAAATAGCTTATTTTGGTTATTGGCAGAGTCAGAAATACACCAGTGTGACATTTTATTGAATTGATTGAAGTGCATGTTGCCTATAACATGCAGATGGTAGGTTCAAAACATTCTCATATAAAGTGACAGGAATAGAGTTAAGAAATGTAAGAGTAAACTCTCAAAATGTATCACTGTATTAAGGCAGGCAGCCCCAGAAGGTATCTCTCCCTGTGGTTCCTGTCCCAAATCAGACAATCTGGAGTCCAATGGCTAAGTTTTTTTTAGCTATCTTATATGTCAAGTTAATAAGTTTAGTATTGTATCATTTTTCTCTCCCTTAACTAAAGTGATTCTTTTCCAAAATAAATAAGACAGGATGGGAATGGAGTTCAGGATCTAAGATGTCACTAACATGACCACAAGGCCACCTGTCTCTCTGCTTTGTTCTCACACTGCCCAAAATAAAAATAAAGATATACTACCTACTGATGTCTGAAGATAGTTCAGACTAGTAGACAAACCAGTGTAAGAGAGATTGGCTATTTTCTCTTCAGCGTTAAGATCAAGAAGCAGTTTTAGTTCCCTTGCATGCTGTGGAAGTCTCTGGGTTTTCCAAGTGTCCCTTTTTATTTCGACTATTCTGTGTTTTACCTTTCTTTCTTGGACGTCTCTCCCTATATACTAAAACCCTGAAAACTTACTGCTTTCTAGTAATAATTAATTAATTAGATGATTAAGTCACATTTTCCAGACACTCCATAGTATTTCTCTATATAATTTACATTAGATACTAAACCAAACTTAAATTTGTGTGTTTGTTTTCTTATGTTAACCTTTCTTAGTTGATAACAACACTAATACATTGGTAATTTTTTAAACTGCTTTATTGAGGTATGCATACAAAAAGATATAGATATTTAATGTATATAATTTGATTTGGAGACAAATATACAAATGCTATTAAGCTGGCATCACAATTAATGTCATAAACTTACCTATAACTTCTAAAAGATTTACCTTAACCTCTTTGGTTTTGCTTGTCTGCTTTTCAGATTTTTTTCTTTTTTTTCTAACTTTTGTGGTATAAACACTTAACATAAGATCTACACTATTAGCACATGTTTAAGTATATAATATAATATTTTTAATCATAAGTCCTATGTTGTACAGTAAATCTCTAGAACTTATTTATCTTTCATAACTGAGACAATACATTGATAACATATAATTAAATTTATTTACTAAATATATTGCTTCAAATAAGTCTCTACTTTTAAATAATTATTTAATAATTCAATTTAAGGAATGTTGGCTTAAACGTTACTATACACAGACTATTATGCCTTTAACCTAGATATTACTATTAATGCAACTTAATCGAATACCTCCTACCTGCTCTTAAATATAAGAACAGAGAATATAGAAGAAAAATCAAATATAGCCTTTGACTTAAAGCACCTAGAACTATTGTAAATTTATAATATATTAACATATGAAACTCAAAATCTTTTTAAGGGTTTGGACATCCAAAAGCAATGCAATTTAGGGCATTCCAGGCATTATTACTTGTATCTCAAGAGGCATGGAGAGTCCTGGCTGATACTTGTTTTTTTTTTTTTTTTTTTTTTTTTTAATAATTACTGATATTTAGCATTTACTTTTAGCTAACCTCTGTATAATTCACATGGTGACCATGAACTCATTTATTTCTGAAATGAAAATTGATATTTTGATTGCTTTGTCCCTGGCCTTGGTCACCTGCACTCTTCCATGGCAACTTCTTCACAAATAGGAGAACAAAGTCAGGTGCTATTCTCAAACTGCTCATATAAAAAATGGGTATTTTTGATAAGAAAGGCTGCAATATCAGTTGAAAGATTCAAAACTGATTGTGTAGCTCATCAGATATTAAATAAGAAAAATATACAGTCACGTGTTGCTTAACAACGGGCATACATTCTGAGAAATTCATCATTAGGCAATTTCATCATTGTGTGAACATCAGAGAGTGCGCTTACCCAAACTTAGCTGGTATAGTCTACTGCACACCTAGGCTATATGGTATAGCCTATTGCTCCTGGGCTACAGACCTGTACAGTATGTTACTGTACCGAATACTGTAGCCAATGGTAACACAATGATATTTGTATATATAAACATATCTAAGCATAGAAAAGGAACAGTCAAAATATGATAATATAATTATATGGGATCACCATCATAAATGCAGTCTGTCATTGGCCAAAATGTCATTTTGTAGCACATGGCTGTAGTTAGCAAGAAACATAATATAAAGATTCTTTTCCCCCACAGGTTCACACTTTCACAACTATATCTTGTGAATATGCTTATGTTTAGGAATGTTGAAATATTAGGTCATTGTTCTCAATTCTATAATTCCAACATATTTTATATTCAGTTTGATGAGAAATTTAAAAAGTCGGCCAAACATGTTCATGGTCAAGTAATTTCTATTTCCTTCATCTAAAAGAAATCTTTTGCCCAAACTAGAGAGCTTCCTCTCAAAAACACTCTTTTGTATATGTTTATATGTGTGATGTGTTTATCTGAAATAAACATAAATTATGCTGTTCACTTCTGTGCCAAATACAAGTGCCAGAATCTCCCAGATTCAACACTTACTGGGATTTCATTCTACTGAATTAATCAAAACAAGAGCGCATGAGATTTCAAATAGTTTGCACCTGTGCATTGTTAAGTGTTGTTTGTTGATTTGGGAAATTAAAAGACCTAATGAGAGGGAACTGAGAAACCCATAAAATTGGCCAATTCAAATGAGACAGAGAAACATTTTACATGAAAAATTACTTAGGAATAATCTATAATTTATATATCTGTATCACTAGAACTGGAAGAGAGTGTTCAGCAAATTTATCTTGTTACTCAGTGATGTGTCACCTAGCTTTCCACTGTGCCCTCAGATGAAATGTACTGAAAAAGAGCTATATCCTGTTCTCCTTTTCTATAACACTTTTTCTGAGAATCTCTGTAATACATTGGTCTAACCTGAATCATAATTTAACTAGTAAATCAAATACAGTAAAGCGAAGAGGACCAGGCAAGATTTTTATGTATCAAACACTTTCCACACAAGCCTAGAACACGGTAAGTGCTTGATATACATACAAAGTGTGAGTGTCAAGGACTGAAAGAGGCTAGTGATGGAGAACTCCAAGGTTACGAATACTGTGGAAAGAGAGATATCTGAGATACCAAATATTGTTTATAAACAAAAAAAGAAGTAATGGGAATATAGTGATGAAATCAATGATAGTGGCTTCTTAAATGATCCTATATGGCAACAACAGTGCTTTCACATGCTATCTCATTACAGCTTGAGCTTCTCTCATTCCCATTTCAGAGATGAGAAAACTGAGTGATAATACAGTTATGAATTTGCCAAACCTCACATAAGTTTTTAGCATACATGGTATAATCACTATGGCATTCCAAATCATAATAGCAATAAAAGTAAAAGCAAATTACGAGGTGGACAATCACAAAGACCTTGCCATCATTTTAGTCATTTGTCGTTTATGTAGATAACTAAAATAATTGCCTGATGTCCATTATTAAAATTATATAAATTTGGCTCAGGTTTTTCTGGATTAGGCTATAACCCTGAGACAATAAAATATGAAAACAAGAAATACGTATTTAATATAGAATTTTTCTTTGCATTGGTTGAAATGGAAATGAAATAATTTCCCTTCTAATAAATGTTCAAAACATCCAAATTTAATAATAGTAATACAGAACAGCATCCTTTTAATAAATATTAAAAGACATTCCATCACAATCTGTAATATTTTCTTGGGGATATAATAGTTATTCAATGAGTAATAATTGCTTGATTTAGTGACAAGAAGTATTATATTCTATTTTTTACTTATATGTAGTTACAATGTTTAAAAGAAATATCTAAATCCATGATACACTCAAAAAATCAGTGTAGCAGGGTGGTTAAGAACACTAGCTCTATAGGATTTAAATATGTTCTACACATAGGATTACAACCTGAAACTCTCTGTACCCCAGGTTTCATAAAGTGAAGATAATATTAGTATTTATTTCACAGGTTAGTTGAGAGAATTATGTGAGTTTCAATATGTAAAGTTCTTATAACAGTACCTGGCATACAGTAAGCACCAATTTTGTGCCCCAATTCAAGTAAAAGTAGCATACACCATAATGAAGATCTATTTTATCATACCAATGTTAAGCAGTAAGGATTTTAAATAGCTGAGGACAGATACATCCACAAAATACTTTCTCAGTAAAGAAATGTTAGTATCTTTTTCTTTAGTTTTTAAATTACTGAACATGAAGGAGAAATCACACTTTACAAATTAGTCTTAATCAATAATTCCAGAAATTTAGAGCATAATTTGTATTTTGTGTTCATTTTGTTTTTCTTATTTGAAATAAAGAAAGAATCTCGAGTCACTCCAAGGGAAATTCCAGGCGTCTAGCTAGCCTTGAAACGTACATGAGCAACCTGATAGTAACAATAGTCTCCCAAGCAAGCCAGAGTCACAAAGTGTTTTGGCTCCCTACAGAAACTAAAAGGTAACAATAGCTTAACATCAATCCTTGAGTTGTTTTTCAGAAATCCCCACCAAATAAAAAATGCCCGCAGCTATCACATAGACCTCAGATAAGGGGGAACTAAGGACTGAATTATGACCAACGTTCTTTGGTCATAATTTTGGTCAATGTTTTAGAATTTCTTCCTGAGGGACCTGGAGAGAGTCACACAACCAGAAATCTCTGAATCCACTTATGCCTTGAAAGCCCGGCTTCAAGATATCCCACCTCTTTGGGCTAAACCAATGTATAACGTCCGGGCATTGATTTTGCCTGCAACTTCTGCTTTCCTGAAATGTACTCCTGCCTTATTTATTTATTTATTTTCTTGCTTATAAGCCATTGGGGAGTACCGGTCTCAAGCATTAGCTGCCCATTCTCCTTGCTTGGTGCCATGCAATAAATGCCCTTTTCTCCACCTGCAATTCTCAGCATCAGTGTCTGGCTTTACTGTCCTGAGTGAGTGGATTCCAGTTTGGTTTGGTAACACTATTTGCTTTGAACCAACTCCAAACTTTTGAGTGAAGGTATACTTTAAGTATTTTTTATTAACACGTGGTACATTTTGATGAAATTTATCAGGCAATGTCCTAGTATACTTAACCCTGTGTTCCATTCCATAGGGTATCTGAACGTTTTGTAATCCATATCTCCATCTGATCTATTGGACTCATGACAGCACATTTTGACAACAAAACTATACTCATTGCCTTACCAAAACATCCTAGTAAAGTCCTGCTAGTGAGTCAAATGAAAGATTTTGTTGATAGATAGATAGATAGACAGATAGGTACATAAGTACATGTATATGAATGTATATATGCACTTCATAGTTCTAGTTGGTGGAGCATGTGACATTTTAAAAAATCTTTTGTTTTTATTTTTGTTTATTGAGAAAACTTTTTTTTTTAAATTTTTCCATGAACTTTAATTAAACTCTCTTGTGTCTTTCCACCTTGGAGAAGTTATTAAAACATTTCATCTGTCATTTGGAAGATGGTTTTTTTTAGGAGCACTACAGTCCTAAGTTTTCAAATGTATGTTTTTTCCAAAGTTGTTTTTAAAACAAATAGCAAACATGTTTCCATTAGATTGAGAATAAAAGACTCACTTGAAATTCCTCAAAAAACAATTTCTAGAAACAGGAATTAGTTATGACTCGCTAAGCTATTAAATTAGCCATAAAGAATAGATGTAGGAGAGTTTGGGAAACAAACAAACAAGCAAACAAGAAAAAGGAAAAGATAATACTCTACAAGGAATGCAGGTACCAGTTGTACTTGTCCATTCAAACCAGAAAGTTCCACAGCATCACATTTCTTATATACACATATGAAAATAGCATTCATCAGAAATCAAGCAGGCAGAAGAGGGGAGGAGGGGATGGGTAAATTCACACCTAACGGGTACAATGCACACTATCTGGGTGATGGACACACTTATAACTTTATGTAACTAAAACGTTTGTACCCCTGTAATATTCTGAAATAAAAAAATAAAAAATTATAATTGGACACAATGTGTTAGATCAGAACCTTATCCTAATGTCATTGCCATTAAGATCTACAGGTGTAAAAAATGAGATGCTGGACTACCCTCATATGAATAATGTTTTTACCCTCTGGGAGAGTGACTTTTTCTTGGTCAAGTTTCAAGGGAACGAACTTGAGTAATGCAGCACACACACCCCCACCCGCCATTCTGTAAAAAGATCACGATGTTCTACTTTGAATTATCCTAGTTCTACCTTTGAGATGATTAAAGATATAATTATATTGTCTTAAAAAAATAAAGTTCAACACTGTTCGCCCTTTCTCCATGTGATACTATTTTAAACATCCCTAACATAGGTCATGCTAAAACTGAAATGAAATCTCAAATCAAGCGCTTATTTAAACTCGGCTTTATTTAACTTTCGAGAAATGATAAAGGCCACCACGTGTCTAGACAGTTAATTTTAATTCCATGTTAATTATGTTGAGAAGCTTTCATTTTGAGCAAAATTTCATTTGCTTATTGAATGATTCTTTCTGTTGTCCTTGGATTGATATCATGAGTATTTATTTTATCCAGTGTCCTGATAACTTCAAAGCTATTTTCAGTCTCTGCTATCCTGGATTCACTTGCAATCTTCTCAAGGATTGAGGAAAATGTTTCTATTGTATTATGCACAGATTCAAACATTTTGTCTAAAGTCACCTCCATTCCTCTCTCATTTCTCTTTCTGTCCCCATTCTCCCCATTTCCTCTGAAGGCTCTGTAACAATTTTGTATCAAATGTTTTTATTTAGGAAGGAAGAGAAAATGTACTTTTGAATGATTTTGAGTGGGGCTCTGAAAATAACTTGTCTGAATCTTCCATTTTTAGGAAGATAACAACAATGGACAGTGAAAAATAAAATAAAGTAGCAGCAACTATTCTTGTACATTAAATGGAAACACTTTATCAAAGTCAATAGAGAATTAAACTTTCGTGCACATCTATACATTATAAAACATATATATGTTTACTCTTTTAGCTACTCTTAGCTTTTTTCCAAATTTTCCTTCCTTCAGGAAAATTTATTTTGACTTCTTAAACTGATTCTATAGTTTATATATATATATATATATATTTTTTCTTCTTCTAGTATCTTAAAGATGTACTGATTTATACATACATATGTATGTGTGTGTGTGTCACAAACGAACTGAATTTGCCAATGACATTTTTCATTTGCCCCCCACATGGGCAAATATTTCATTGATTTCTACTCTTATTACATTCACTCTCCCACTTCCCAGTGATCTTCCAACATCTGTCTTGGTTGCCCACCCCGAACACAATTCTTAGAAAAATAACAACAGCAACAACAACCTCTTATATAAGACTTGCTTATGCTAACCACTGTACTAAGTAGCTGAATACCACCACATGAAATCCATGCTGTTATTTTCTATTTTACAGATGGCACAATGAAGCAGAGAGGTTTAGTAACTTTTCTAAAGTCATACACCTCATAGTAGGCAAAACTGATACCAAAATCAAGGCAGCCTGCCTCCAAAGTCCATCCACTATAACTTTGTCATTCATTTTAGCTACTAACTCAGTAGTTATCAGTTTAGTTCATGTTTATTTTCATTAAAATTGTATTTGTTTGCAATCCAAAGTCTATTCTCTCATAAATGCTTTTCCTCAGTCAAACAAATAAATGTATTAAGTACAAACTTTAATATTATAGCTTTTTTCTGAAATGTTTTCTTTCTAAAATTAATATATGGCTTCTTTGCTTTCAAATGAAAAGTTTATCCCATTTTAAATTGGCATGAGAGTTTCTTTAATATGATACTATTCTCAGATGCACATAGTGTTACACAAATACATCATGTTTAATGCTTTGTGTGGTTGTAGCTTTCCTGATATTTGTCTTTCTGATTAAGTAGATAATTGGAAAAATCTTTCTAAAATAACACTAAAAATGTCATAATCTTTCTGACAAGAAACTGATTAAGAGATTAAGCTCACAAAGAAACATGGCATATGGACTTAATCTACATCAATGTTGTATATTAGCTTTGAAATTTTTTTCCTGAGGCACAGAAGAAGAAGATATTTAGAATATTTTTCTTTCTGTTAAGTCTCAGTAAAATATGCCTTTAAAGAATCCCTTAGGAAGTCATTTCTTGTGTAGTTTGCACCTTAGGACACTGCAATACCTTAACAAGATTTTAAATAGCAAAAGTAGCCTTTCTCTCCATTGCTACCAAATGCTTTTTCACTATACCACTTTCCTTTATGAGTTCTCACTAAAGCTATGAGCAGAGAACATTTTTTCCATAGTTTTCACATTGCATTTTAAGTTTTTAATCCTTATTGCTTCCTTCTGTGTTCATGCCCTTGACCCACCTCAGTAAGTTTTCTAAGAAACACTTATAGGTAATAACTGTTAACTATTGTCTAAGAGTTCCATGGCTCCCTTATTATTTTATGAACACCACTGAGACTGGGAGGAATTGAATTCATAAAGACTTTCAGCAGAAATGAACAGATTCACTTAAGGCATCTTTATCACTCATAGTTGACCTCCTCAGTTGCAGTTGTTATGAAGAGACTGAATCCTTTGAATCAATGGACAATTCAACATCTGTGTGAAAAAAAATTATGAAAGTGGAGTCAAACAAGTAAACATATAGCAAGAAAACATCTGAACTCGCTCCATTGTTGTCTCAAAATAGGCTTTTAAGAAAGTTTCATGACTTTTTAGAACCATCTTCCACATAAGAGTACAGAATATCTGCCTTACAGGAGAGTGAGTATACACTCATTCTCTTCTCTGCTTACAGGAGAGTGAGTATACTTTACATTCATTCTCTTTTCTCTAGAAGGTACTCCATAAATGTTTATGAAATCAATAAATGTACATAGCTTGCATAATTACTGAAAAATCCATTATCCAGATACCCTTGTCATTCCTCAAAGCGAAGACTTAGGGTAGTATTGAAGGAGAGGGAGCTGTATTTTGTGCACATTTTGGGATATTTTTACTTGTCTTTTTCTTCTCAATGAGTGAAGTTATCTCCATAAGGCCATTTTTGCCATTTTTGGAAGACAGTGAGATCATCTACAAAAAGTCATTTTTACATCTTTACCTGTATATTTCTCTATTGCTCTGCCTCTTTTTATTTTTTTCCTCCTTTCCCCTAAGAATTTTTTTTTCTTTTTTTGGATTTTATTTGGATGATTTTTCTTTCTTTTTTTTATTGTTTGTTATTATAGGGATACAGATGTTTAGGTTATGCATGTTGCCCTTGCCCCCCCTTCCCCCCAAGTCCCAGTCCCAAGCGTGTCCATCTCTCGGAGGGTGCACATTGCACCCTTTGTGTATGCATATATCCGTCCCCCCTTCCCCCTCCCTCCCTACCCGACATCCAATAGATGCCATTCTTATATGTACACTTATGTGTTGTTCACCCCAACTAAGAATTTATATTATGGTCTGATGCAGTCATAACTACAAGAGTGGAAACTTTTTCTTAATGCCTGATCTTTATTATGAAGGGAAACTGATTTCTAAAGAATTATATGCAAATATATCTAGACTTTAAATAATCTGACCCATAGAGTCTGAATAATTTCTAAAAAGTAAAGGTTTTAAGCTCTCCATGTTGTCTCAGGCAGTGGACCTGGTGCACTTATCATGGAGTATTAAAGGTATGATGACACTTGAAACACTTATCCACTCTGGAAAACATTGGATTTGCTTTATTTCTCTGATAAAATAAATATCCTCAAGTCATAATGAGGTTTGGAGGAAAATAAACCCCAAATGCAGGTCTTGCTGAAGAGCCTTTCCTGAAAACCCTAAAATTTGTGTTGAAAATTAAAACAATAAATCATCCTATGACAGGAAATAGTGTGAAATAGGCACTTTTAGACTCTGGAAAAGAATTGAGCACTTGGAACTCTTTGAACCCCTTTCAGCCAGAAATGTAGCAAAACAACCCTACAGCTAAACTATTAGACACAAATCTGAAATTATTTCTATTTTAACTCCTTGGTTGATTAGGTTTTTTTTTTTTTCTTTCCAATGCCATGATCCTTGCCTAATTAACTGACCATGTAATTCTAATTTTGATTTTATCAAATAAATAAGTCATATTTTATCCCAGAGATAAACAAGTCACAAAATTCCTCTTAACTAAATAACAGCAAGACAGTATTTTGGGAAACCACTTCCCTTATTTCTGCATGATTTCTTCTGAGACCATTTTAGTTTATATGCAAAAAGCAGCAATGAAGACTATGACAGCTACTCCCATAAAGGCAAACATTACCATGACAAATTCAGAACTGATCCTCTAATCCCTCCATCTTTCCTCCCATTCCTCTTTCCTTCTTTTATTTTCCTCCATTCCCTCCTCTGCTCTTCTTTATTTCTCCCCTTTTCCCCTTCCTTTCTTCGGAGGCAGCATAAAATATTGTATAAATGTTTGGATTTTTGAAAAGAAATAGATAAAATTTCAAGTTCAGGCTCTGATGTTTTCTAGCTGTGAAAACTTGTGCTTATTATTTATCCTATTCAAGCCTTAATTATCTCACTCATAAAGTAGAGCTAATAAAGCTTACATAAGATTAACATGATGAAATTAAAAAATAAACATGAAATACTTGACATGCATAAAGCCCTGAATAAATGTCAGACATTATTTTCAAAAACTATCTCTCCTTTGTGATCTATGTTGCTCCCATCCTTCTTTTCTCCTTGACTTAAATACAGCATGCTAGGAACTTGCTATGTTGTATAGTGACACATGAAAGAAACCTCCTTTTTCCACTCAAGAAGGTCACCATCTATTAAAGAAGATGAGACAAGAAAAAAACAAGGATGACTGAGGACAATTAAAAATGGCCAATTCTTTAAAAGAGTTTTAGACAAATATCTATTGGAGACAAAGGACTATGTAACCTACATATAGTTTAGGAAAAAGTATGATGTTGCTATAGAAGGACCATCTCCATGTCTGTTCTCTTCTGTGACACTAATGATAACCAACATTTTCTGGGTATGTGCTCAAAAGTATACCAATATTGAGCTGTTTCATGGGAAAACTGAATGGTCAGAATACTTATTTGGAATTGTTTGAGTTTCAGGACGTTATTTATGTAACTCCTCTACCATGTAATAAATTATTTCAGTTTCTGGGGCATTCTAGATAAATTGGATGAACATTTATTGACTCTGAGTGAGTACACTCCAATAATGTTGATCTCTTGCATTGTAGAAATGCAGGGAAGTATAATGCTCCCAGAGGCAATGTTGAACCACCTGTAAATCTTTTACCACCAGTAAAAGTCAGTGGGCAAATGTCCCAGCCTCCCAATTATGGGTGAGTATAGGGGGCAATTTTGAGATGTGTATCATTTAGTTTCTCATAAGGTCCCAAGCAGAACTGAGCTTAGAGTGGTAACCACTCATTAACACATGTTATTGGCCTTTTTCTAATCTCTCTTACTTTTTCTTATCCAACACTGTGCTCCCCTGATCATCTTCCAAGTAAACTACTTGTACTACAGTCTTTGTCTTAGGATCTGGTTATGAGAAAATTCAATGTCAAACAGGTTCCAACAATGTATGGTAATAGAAGTCGCCCAGTAAAGGGTATGATCATTGTCCTCATCACCATAATCATCATCATAATCATTAATAAATTAATGATACAGGATTCAACTAGTATGTTCAGTTAGTACAGCACAACAGTTGTCAAGTAATTTGATATCACTTCTCATAGTAGCCATTAATTAATTAGTACTTTATATGTTATAAGCACAATTCCTAAAAACCTTAAGATATTAACTCATTTAATCTTCATTACTATCATATAAAAAAGCTATTCTTATTCCTCACTTTACAGATAAGGAACCTGAGACATATAAGCTTTAATTAACTCGATTAAAGTCATAGCTAGTAAGAAGTAGAGTTAGGTTTCAAACTTAGACATTTTGTCTCCTGTACCATCATATTTCACCACCACAGATACACAAATAAATTGATTCAATCACCATCATGATCATCATCATCATCACAATCAAGAAAACAAAGGTAGAGGGCTTTTTTGTCTTGTTTTGTTTTTGTTTGCTCATTTTTTTCATACTTTGCATTTGCTTGCAAGACTATGGCTTACAGTTTAGAAAAATATATGAAAATTATTTTGATCAGTATTTTGCATAAAGGTTGTGATATACATTCTGCTCAATTCTCTTTCTTAGTGTTACTGAAAGCTTGGCACTTGGCCTCAAGGACACATCAGAAGAACAAGTGGTTTGAGGAGAAGGAAAGAGAAGTTTATTACTTTACCGGCAAAGGAGGAAAATGATAGACTATGGTCTCATAATCCAAATTCCTGTCCATAAGCAGAAATACAGAGCTTTTAAAGGAAGCACCCTCAGTTCTAGGCTACCGTCATTCATGATTCTAATCATCCCATCTCTGCGCACCTGGGAGGCCCACTCAGACCTCTGCCGGCCAGGCACCGGGCCTGGAATGGAGCCACAGTTCAGCTGAGCTATCTCTTGTAACACAAAGAACAAAAGACATTCCTCTGCTCCTCTTGACCACCTGTCCAAGGCAGGGATGCAGGCCTCAGTTCCCAAAAAGAGTGAGGGAAGTTTTAAAGAGAACAAAATCATATTTTGCCGTTTTTCCCCCAGGCCATTTTTCTCTGTTACATTGGCATTAAGCAAATAGGGCTATTATTTTAATGTTATACCACCACTGATATCAGAAAGGAATCCAGTATAGTATTAGAAAGATTTTCTTCCCTGAAACTGATGTGATCACCTGAACAAATTGCAAAAACAGCTTTGCTGTCTCCAGCCTTCAAAGTTTTAAAACTTGGATACAAAGTATTTGTTTCCATTATTTAGAATGTCCTCCTTCTGGACAGTTTTTACTCCTCTTTAATTACATAGAAGTCATTTTCTCTAGGAAGTCCCCCTAGGACTGTGCAATTGAGATTAGTTGCTTTCCTCTCTGTTTCCATAGTATATTATTGTTTACATCTCTTCTCACTAATCTTATGGAGCTATGTTTTGTTTTGTTTTTATTTCCCCATCTCAACGATGCCTTAAGGCAGAGATTGAACTTATTTAGAATTGGATCAGCAATCACTGGCAAAAATAAGTGATTTACATTTTAATATTTAATTGGATAAATAAGCTAATGCTCAGAATTTGCTGAAAAAAGATTGAACAGCCTCATTCATTCCCTTTCATGAGGGCAGTAGGAGGAGAGTATGACCAAGGTGCCTTTCATCACAGGAAAAGTAGAACAAGGGTAAGAAGAGACAGAACAGGGCATTACTGGGGATTAGAAAGTAGAAAATAAAGAACAATGGAACAGATGCTCTTCCCCAAAGGCTAAGGTGACCTGTGTCCTGGTTACCTCAATAATCTCAGTTTATACCTGTTTTCTTGGTGTAAGTACTACTAATAGTTCCCCCTTTAACTCACAAAAGTCTTCCAGTGTTGATGATAAATTCTGGGATTAATGTGCCACAGAAAAATCTAGATGCAAGAATGCTTGTTGAGGAAACAAATATTACAAGATGGAAGATGGGACATTTTTATATTGGGACTTTGGGTCATTTGATAGCTGCAACAATAGGAGCTACCCTTCCTTACCTGGCACATCACCATGAAAAGCATAGAGAACTGAATCAATACCTTTGTAACAACTTCTCTGTGAAGGGGTGAGGGGAAACTTCCCCTTTACCCTGAAAGTTCACTGAAAGATCAACTCACAATTAAGGCAGATTAATAAGAAAAAAGGTTTATTTGCCATGCGCATGGGGAGAATCACAGAGTGATCACTCAATATCCCCATGAAGTTCAGATATTTTTATACCTGTCCTTTGGGAAGAGAGTGGGAGATGAGGAGTATAGGTAATTCTGTTTAGAGACAGCAAATGGTGCTAGCGGGTATAAATGCATGAGGGAAACAGATTGACTTGCAAATGATTCTCTTTACAAATTAAATTAACTTCAGAGACAGGTATTTTATTTAAATGATTTGGGCCAGGCCTGGTTGCATCCTTGATCTTCTTTCCTACAATATATTGAGGTAACTGGGAGAGGAAGGGAAGTCAATTGCCCCTTTGATCTTTTGATCAGTCAGTCCCATTTATGCAGATAGAGGGAAAGCTGCCTTTTCCAATGCTTTTTGATCTTGAATGGCCTTTAATTCAAAATATTCTTTATATCAAGGAGTTATATTTTGGGATGAAATTTCCTGAGCTCCTTCATCTGCCATCCTAAAAATTAAGGACAACCATTCAGTTCAAAAGAGATTTATGCTTGAGCTCAGGAGTTCAAGACCAGTCTAAGCAAGAGAGAGACCCTGTCTCCACTAAAATAGAAGAAAATTAGCTGGGCATTGTGGAGCATGCCTATAGCCCCAGCTATTGGGGAGGCTGAGGAAGGAGGATTACTCGAGCCCAGGAATTTGAGGTTGCTTTGAGATATGATGACACCCTGCCTTCTAACAGGGATGACAGACAGAGTCACTGCTTCATTAAAAAAAAAAAAGATTTAATTAAAAACAATCAGCTCAATAACAATAAAAAGCCAAGTGATACTGAGACCAAGACACACTGACCTCACAAATAGAAACTGTTATATTCAAAGGGATTTAATAGCCTCAAATTTGAATCTAGGGCAAATAACTCACCTTAATGCTAGTAAGTTTAAAACTATCCATCTGTTATTGTAATACCCCTGTAATTTACGAGACAAGTTTGTGCCAGCATTCTAGATAACTCTGTCTTCTACAAAGCATTTGGCAGTGCACATGGAATAGTTACAGAATAACATTTGAGGTGAAGAATGGTTAGAGGTAATTTTGAAAGTTATTTCATGGTCACTGCAACACCAAGCAGTCTGTTTGCAGGCAAAGTGTCTTTATACCTACAATGGCGAATATGTGATTGCCAGACACATACTCACATATCCATAGTTAGTAAGATTTGCTGTTTAGTTTACTAATCCTGAGTACAACTGTGAATTGTCGTTTTCCCTAAAGACTACCACTAAATTATTATTTAAATTTCCAGTGAATTACACTAAGAGAAAGCAATGGCTATTGTTATGTTTAACCTTTTAGCATAGTTTCTTGAATCAATTTTCATTTGCTTGAATTGGGAGGCCGAAGGTGCAATAAAGATAACTTTAGAAAGAAATATGTCTTATTAAAAAATTATCTGAGAAAAAAGTCTATGTGTAATGTATGGGGGAGGGAAGAAGATATGATGAAATAATTATACAACTCACCATAATGCACAACCAGTGGGGCCCTGAGCTTGTTAACCTGCAACTAATGCTGCCGCTGATCTGACAGGAGGCAGAACTCAGGCAGTGACGTGAGCAATGGCGAGCAGCTGTAAATGCAGATGAAGCATCACTGGCTTGCCCGCTGCTCACCTCCTGCTGTGGATCCCTGTTCCTAACAGTCCACAGACCAGTACCACTCTGCAGTCAGGGCTGGGGACTGCAGGGAATGACCATATCTTCTTCTTTTATGTAATAGAACTCAATAAGTAGGTGTCGATTAATGAACAATTATAGATACTTCTCTTCAGAATCACTGTGTTCTTCCTTGAGATCAAAAGAGCAATGCAATTACATGTTGAACAATAAAGACAATTCATTTGTGCACCTTGCTGCCATTCACAGAGAAAAGCATTCAAAGTTAATCCTCAGAGTTATCCAGGGCAGGTAAGGCCACCTTATACCAGTTACACACTAGATTTTGTCCCTTACACAAAGGGGGAATAACCGCATATTTGGGGACATTGACAAATCAAATTCTCCAAAAATAACATATACAAGATAAAAAGTAATACTCACTATGGCCTAGATCACACCACGTGAGCTGTCTCTGTTTATCTCTGCCCAACCTCATCTCCTGCTCTCCCCATTTCTCTCTGCTTCAGTTCCTGGAGGTTTATAAGTTTTTTTGTTTTTTTTTTTTATTTTTTGAGACAGTCTCACTCTCTTGCCTGGGCTAGAGTGCCGTGGCGTCAGCCTAGCTCACAGCAACCTCAAACTCCTGGGCTCAAGCAATCCTTCTGCCTCAGCCTCCAGAGTACCTGGGACTACAGGCATGTGCCACCATGCCCGGCTAATTTTTTCTATATATATTTTTAGTTGTCCAGTAAATTTCTTTCTATTTTTAGTAGAAACAGGGTCTCACTCTTGCTCAGGCTGGTCTCGAACTCTTGAGCTCAAATAATCCACCCGCCTCGGCCTCCCAGAGTGCTGGGATTTTGGTTTATCAGATTTTTTAGTTAAGTTCCCACAAGTTTGGCTGTACTATGATTACTATCTTTTGATGTCTTAGATAATTATATAAATAAAAAGAGCTAAGTTGCTATCTATCCCTTCCACTATGAAAGGAAAATAAAATGGCCTCCAAACACTCACTAATAGATTAATCATTGCAGTTAAAAAATTTTTTGTTTGTGATCTTTATTATAAGCTTTTTAAGAAAAGTGTTTGTTTCTGACTTACTTTTTATCACTATAGCAAGTACCAATGTTTCATTTACATTAAATACTGAGTAAGTGAATGATAGTAAAAAATTAAGCTGTTTATAAAGTCAGCAGGTATCTGCTTCTGCCCTTTCCCCACCAAACATTCCAGAGATCACAGAAGTCACTGGAAATTTCTCTGATCTCAGGATTTACCTCATGGCCACATTTCTCCTGGGGCCTCTTTTTTATCACAATAAATTTGTCCTGAATCTTTGTGGTGGATAATTTGTTGACCTCTTATTAAGTGTCATCTGAACTCCACTGGGAAATTATAAAGATTGAAAGAAAGAGACTCTTTTTTTTTTTTTTTTTTAAGAGACTCTTTTTATACTAGAGACAAAAAACAAGCCATGTGGGAAGCCAGCCTGAAGGCTTGTGGCCTCCACGAACAGGTAAGTAGAGTTTGGTTTCATACCATTCAAAGTAGGTTCAGAAAAGAGAACTGGGCACTCATAACAAAAAAAGAAAGAAGACAAACAAGCTTGAAGATAAAATTCAGAAACTTCTAAGAGAGTTTAACGGAGACCACCTAGAATTCCAAATGTAAACCTGGAATAGTGAAGAGAGAAACTAACAGTTCTGAAGGTAGCAGGTGTCACTATATATCAGTCGTGTCCATTGGGAGGGGCTACACCAAAATTCCTTGGGGACCATTGTCAAATATAAATGTCGGGGTATCCAATTAATAAACGGGATGATCAGAATTTATGGGTAATGAGGCCTGGTACATATACATTGAGAAAAAAACTATATTTCAAAACCCAACATAGTGTCTCCTCTCATACTTACCCACGGACGTAAACCTCTGTTGAGGTTTATGATGGTCAGGAATCACCACAGTAAAGATAGAGAATGAAGAATTACACCATATACACTAGTGCTTAAGAATTGTCTCATGTTCACCGTAATATTCTAAACACACAGCACAGAGCTCAATATAACTACATATTTTAATACATATATTGATTTTCTTTAAGGTGGGGCAACTTTTAAAAACTAACGGATAATTCTGTGCTTCTGAGCACATATATCTTTTAACAATGTGATATGTGCTTTTTGTAATTTGATTACCAAACATTAAAAAGACATGTTTCAATCCAGGACAATGGAGATAACTAAATTCAGGTCACTCTTTTCTTTTCTTAAATGTAACTGATTGTGGGACTTCTGCTTCTGGAAAAGATGAAGCAGCAGGGACTGAATTTGCCATCTCAGTGAAAGAACCAAATAAAAATAAAAAAGATATATGAAAGAACGGTTTTTAAACACTAACAATAAGGCGATGGGGGGAGCAAAAATCCCTGAGAACTAAGAACAAATAAAATGAGGACACGATTTCCCGCACTTACTGACTTGAGAGAGTTTCTAGGCAACAGAGGGATGGGAAACTGACAAAGAGCATTCATTAATTAATTTTCTAATAATAGCTCAGGCACCATCGAGACAGGGGTAATGAGGTACAAAGATCAGTAAGATAAATTCCCTGCCCTTAAGATGCAAACAGTATAATAAAGCAAGTTGAAAATAAACCCTTACCATCATTATACAAGGTAAAAGTCTAAAGTGTCAAAATGGAGATGTACGTATTTGCCTTATTTGAGTTTACAAGATGGAGGACATTTTTTCAGCCAGGAAAATTGAGAAGGGATTCCAAAATGCGGTTAAATTTGACCACAGAGAAAACATGGGCAGGAAAATCGTACAGGGAGAAAAATAAAGAGCATGTCAGGAAAGTGTGTAATGTGGAGAAAGTAAAAGTTCAAGTTAAGCAAGTGAAAGTGAGAACTTAATGAAGACAGAGCCTGTGTCTGTCTCATTAGTAACTCATCTAAAAAACAAGCACATTTCCTTGAAAGATCTGAGGCAATTAATCGATAAATATATTTGAAAGGACAAATAAGTAAATTAAGATATGGTAAAGGATATGAAAAAGTTCTACAATGTGTAAAGTACTCTATAATTAAAAGCAGCTTAGAATCGAGGCACAAATACTTTGAAGTTTACTGCAAGGAAGCCTACTGGAAACCATTCCTAATAGGAACCCCAGGGAAAAAGTTTACTCGGTTAACTTTAACGACCCTGCACCAAAGAAGAGCCTGTCCAATTATTCTGCAATTCCAAAACCAGAATTATTCTTCCTTAAATGTTTCAATGTTCTGAGGAGATTATACTTCTTGCATGCTTTTCTGTTATAGGCTATTAGGAAACACTGTTTCTTAGGCAATAGCTAAAGTCCAACCATGGACACAGGAGGACGCTGAAATTTGCTTATTAGATCTATAATCTTCCTTGTCTTTCTTCTCACATCTCCTGTCTTTTCAGTAAAGCACACAGAATGTAGACAAAGCTACAACTTCACTGTGGCCTAATATTTTTTTACCATCCATGAGATAATGAGATCAAAATCAGGCTACAAATGATCTTGCCTGGAAACAATTTTGAGTAAATCCAGGGTAGAATAATTAGAAACAGAAAGTTATTACCTAACAAAGGTGAGATCTGATATTCTCTTGAACCAAACAAGGGAAGTGGAGAGATAGAAAGAAGATATCAAATCCTAGATCTACTTTGAAAACAGAACAAAAGAAATTCACTAATGAATCAGATATGAAGTGTGAGAAACTGTGAAATGAAATGCGTTACCGAAGTTTTTTGTTTTGAACTACTAGAAGGTTGGAGATGCCATTTCTTGTCTGGTGTAAGTTCTAACATGAACAAGTTTGGAGTGGGAATCAAGAATTCTGTCTTGAACATGTTCAGTTAGAGAGCCCATTTAGACATCCAAGAGGCAATCTCAACTAGTTCATGGCATCTGTGACTCTAGATTCAGCGGACACAGCAGATCTAAAAATATTAATCTGGAAGTTTTAAAAATGATTACATACTTTGATTTTGTAATGATTGCAAATTTTAATTACATAAATGATTATAATTTTACAAATGACATTTAAATCCAAGAGATTGAAGGATATTGTCTAGGGAATGAGTTTAGATCAAAGCGAGAAGTGATTTAAGAATCTGAAACCAGCCGGTATTACTTTAAAAGTTAGAGGCTAGGAAGAAATAAATAAAATAATCTGAAATGGAACACCTAATAAAGTAGAAGAAACACTAAAGATAGAGGAATTCTAGGAGCCAAGTGAAAAAGTTACATAATGACAAATATTATATACCTAATTATAAAAAACTAAATAAATATGGTATAAAGCTATGTAAACAACTGGATATTAAGTAGATATAAAAGACCACATCAATAGTGTTTCTGTTAATGTTTATAAGTGCATAAAAAATTCTAGAAAACATCAGAGAAATTAATAACTCTGGTTACCTTCAGAGAGTAGCAGAAAAAAAGATGGGAAGGGGTGGTTGAAAGTAAATTTTTTACACTCTTGTTTTGATTAAAAATTTAACACATATCACTTTTAAAATAAACCATGTTAAAATAAATCTCTTAATAGAGATAGATAAAACATGAAAAATATTTGTAAATACAGTATGCAGGTTTTTGTTTTATGTTATAGTCCTCAATTTAAACAATGTTTAAAAGGTCATAAAACTTTATGTACCTTTGATTTATAAAGAAAATTCTCTAAGCAATAGGGCTAAAAGCAAAGAATTATGAAACGAATTTCTAATTCACCCAATTCGAACAACAACCGGGCAATTTCCTTAAATTTTCTTAAAAAAAAAAAAAAAAAAGAGAACTAGGCGCATGATATAGCAGGAGAAGAATGCAAATAAAAGGCAGAGGTTTAGGATTGTGAAGTCAACTCTACCATTTGTGTGACTTCAGATAAGTCTCGTAATCTCTCTGTGCTTAAATTTTTTAGTCTAGATAACCGAAATGATGATGATGATGCCAAAACAGTCATCTTGGTTTCACAAAGTTTTAGTAATAATTGGATAGGATAATACAAGTTAAATTGGTTTGAAAAACAGAAAGCTTATTAGACCCATAAAGTGCTATCAGTATTAGGATTATTGACTTACATCTGTTCATTTACTTCCCAAACCTTTATTACAGAAATTATGATCGCACAGGTACTTTTTAGAGCTTAATATTTGTTGGTTTCCTACATTCAATGTTTGGAGAGAAAATTATATTGCATATGATTCATTTACTCCAAAACCACTGTAGAGCCTAAGGCTATTCCCTATATAGCATCCTTTAAAAGTTTCCTTCCCTTTCATTGCCTCAGATGATTAGAATTTAATCAATTCATACAAAAATAAAGCCTAACTTGCTTAAACACCTCTCATCACTCAGACATTATTTTCATCAGAGTCAGCATACATTCTGCTCTTTATTCATTTCATCCCATTTACTTTTAATTCTTTGTCCATGTAGCTATTATTTTTCAGGATTTATGTCTTGAAATAAGTCATTGCTCTAGTAAGAACCTCCTCATACCTACAAAAAATATAATACATAGTATTTCTTTAAAGTATGGTTACCATCTATACCTCAGAAGTATATTTGGCCATATTAAATTTATTACCTATCAGGTATACATATAGCGCACACAACGTGTGAAAAGATAGCTCTTTTTCATCTATTCTGGCCAACTGATATATTAATATTAGTAACATTTGGAATATATTAATAAAATATTAAGGGGTTAGGAAAAAAAGCATTTGCCCCCAATAAGCTGTCATCTACTCCTATTTAGGTGGTAGGGTTATAGCTATTAGACTTCTTTAAGGAAGTTTCCATTGTTGCCTAGGTCCCTGAGTGAATAGTTGGTTCAAGAACTACAATGAATTCACCAAGGCAGCTGTAGAAGCGATCACTCCCAGGACGGACGGCTCATTATCCCTAGACTTCTCACCAGAAACACCTTCAGTGAAAAAGGATCATAAGCTTGTTCCACAGAGGAGAAACAATGATATGAATGTTATTTTTGGAACACAGACATTGAGGAAAAGATACCAGGGAAGGATTTCATCACCAGAGATAGAATGCAGGAGAGCTACAAACTGATTCAGTTCCTACAATTTTGGCTCCCTTCATGAGAGGAGACAAATTCACAGGAAAATGGTTCTTTCAACTCCACCATACCTCTCCCTGTCAACCTCTTATTTTTTAGTGTTCTAGTTTACAACTTGCTATAACAGCTTAAAAATAAGTGTAAGTGCTTTGTGAATTCTTCCTGCAGTGGCACTGCTTGATTTGTGTTCAGTTTTCATATTAACCTCAGAATATTATCCTCAGAATTTTCCGTTTTTGAGTTGTCATAAGATTTGATCATTACACATTATATACATGTATCAAAATATCACATGTATCCCAGAAATATGTATAATTATTATATATCAATTAAAAAAACAGAAAAAAGAGAAAAACCTTCTTTTGCTGATTCGAATTCTAATTTTAAAATAAAATGGGAATTTGTAACTATTAAGGAACTTCATGTTATTTTTCTCTAGAGGATCTTACTCTTTAAATATATTTGGGTAGTCATTTATTCATTTTGTCAGCTTTAATCAATATCTTTGCAGCTGGCTTTACATTATCCCTACCAATCTAATGCCATGAGGTCCTAACAGTATCTCTAGTATTCAAGACTGCCATGGACCAATAGAGCCTCTGGTAGCTGAGAATTTTATTTATCTTCCTATTGCTATTTTCCTTAAATTGAGTTCATCAACTTATACCATGAAGGATGTAAAAATTAGCTGAGTGTAGAAGCAATGGACTCTCTGCAAAACTTGAAGCATAGTTGTATGTAAATTTAAATCTAGTTTTCTTTTTTGCCACCTCCCAGAAAAACCTATTATACTTCATGTACTGTCATATGAACATCTACGTATAAGTCTAGCTATATGGAGATCTATTACATGCATATCTTCACCTATGTCTATCTATGATTTATATGTCTGTCTGTCTCTCTTCTATCCATCATCTATCACTTTTCTGCAGTAGAATTTTTAATAGCTTTTTAAAAAACATTTTATGTATCCTGAATTTTTGTAAACATATATATGCCTAAATTTAACTACATAATGAAAATAACCAATTAAAGAAACATGCAAACATTATTAGCATTCTTTCTACAATAAAAATGATAGTACATGTTGGCTACTCCTTATTTAAAATGCTTGAGATCAGAAGCTTTTCAGATTTGAGATTTTTTCAGATTTTGGAATATTTGCATATGCATAATGAGATATCCTAGGGATAGGACCCAAGTCTAAGCATGAAATTTATATATGTTTCATATATACCTTATATCCATAGCCTAAAGGTAATTTCAAATAATACTTTAAATAATTTTGTACATGAAACAAAGTTTGTGTTTAGTACTTATATGTGGAATTTTCCACTTGCAGCATCATGTCAGAATTCATAAAGTTTTGGAATTTGGAACATTTTGGATTTCAGATTTTTGAATTAGAAATGCTCAAACTGTAACATACTAAATAAATATAGATTACAAACAAATGAATGAATAAAATATAATATATATTAAAATCTTGTTCAGAACACATTTTTTATTCTCAGGTGTCAAAGCACCATTATTGAGGTTGCCTTCTGCTGTACTCATTAGGAATTTGCAGATCAAATATAATATTTAACAGAGAGATGCAAGTCAAAATATTCAGGATCCCACTGTGGAAAACGTTGATTCCTTTCAGAATATCATACATAAAGAGCTAATAAAACAGGAAGAAACCTTAGAGAGTATTCACCAAAATCTGCTTTCTTTATGTACTTGGTACACGGAAATACATTATGAAAACCAATTCTGATATTTGCTCAGATCCCTAAAAATTCTCCAAAAGAGACAAATACATTATTAATGTACAGAACTTTGTGTTATCAGGATCTATATAACTCAATATTTTCTATATAAATGTTGGTACAATACCGGAAACCCTCTGTTCATCTCTCTTTTTTTTTTTTTACTCAAGCCAAAATTGTTTCTGAATCTCAGTAAGTGTTACTGGTCTTAAGATCTCTAACTTTCTACCATTCTTTCTTCCTCTATTTATTCTTTACTTAAAATTATCTTGTTTTAAACTATATGTAAATTCCACATCTTCACTTCTCTAGTTCTCTTATTTTTTTGTTAAAATAATTTTATTTTGAAACAGTCTAAGACTCACAGAAACATTGGAAGTAGAACACAAAGAATTTTTCTCTCCCATTGAACCATTTCAGTGTAAGTCGCTGGCATTATGTCACATTAACTAACCTAAAATGTCCATTCATTAGTTTTTTTCTGATATTTTCTGATGAGTACATTCAGGTTGTGCATGTTTGGTAGAAATGTCATAGAAGAGATGCTGTGTTCTTCACTTTTCATCCTCTCAGCACCCAGTTTTAACTGGTCTCATGACTGATGAAATCCACTTTGAAAACTTGATTGTCTACTTTGCTCTACTATAAATATATACTTTGTTATAAAAAGGCTTGCAGCTGTGAAACTATAACTCATAAAACTTTCAATTTATTCATTTATTTATTTATTGCAGTTGGTCTCATGGTGTCACCCTTTATTCAACATTACTTAGGTATTTTTGCATTCATGCCAATGCCAACAGAAGCTCCTTCAAGCTTGATTCTGTGTTCATGTTCCAATCATTCTTTGAGGACTTACAGAATCAGCCATTTTTCCTAAGTGCCCTAGAGCACTGGTTCCTTTCAGTGGAGAATAGTACTTAGAAATCAAGATAGATGTGCTCATTTATTTTGAACTATCAAGCTGCCACTGCTCCTGAGCCTTCCGGGGAACTAAGGTAGGAAATACATATAATCTCTCTCTCTTTCTCTCTCCCTCTGTCTATCTCACCTATTGAAAATAACGAGTACAGACTGATGTTTCCAATTCCAATATAAAAACAACAAATTCCATTACAGCTTTTTCCTTTCCATTTATGTATATTTCTTCTGTGACAGTGAGAAAACTGGCTTCCACTATCCTTAATATGTTTACTTATTTGATAAGATCTCCTGTGTGTAACCAATCTCACATGGCCACTACCACTCCCTCCTCCATGGAGATGTCCTCTTCACCCAGTTGGGGTGGGCTGCTACCATTATTCTCACTTTCTCCATAGTTAGCTCCTCATCCTGTGCAGGCTTTGAAACTCTGTCCTAGCTCATCCTCGTCCCTGCATTGGTGCCCTCCTCAATTCACCAAACAGCCCTCTTGCATGCTGTCTGCTTTTCCCTACTTTAGCTGTATTGCTCCAGCCCAGGCTCTATCTCTGTGTGGATGTCGTTCTTATTGTGTGGGCTCTGACTCTTCTCTCTGATCCTTGTGCATTCATTGATCTTGCTTGGCCCCACCAGTGGATTAAGAGGAATTGTTCAGGGAGAGAAAGTAATGGATGGACATAAGAGGAGAAGGAGAAAGGAAAACTGAAGAGAAAGAGGAGAAAGAATTTTCTCGTTGTGCCAACACCATCACATACCCTCCACGTCAGAATTATTTGCATATGGAGGGAAGAGGGAAAAGTTCAGCAGGCAATAATTAAATTACATTTAGTTAATAGGAAAGAAGGAGGGTTGAGAACATTCACACATTAAGAATTTTTCCCTTTTCGGTCATAGCTGTGTTTTGGATAACTCACCCATGTTTCTTCATAAAATAACCATACATGACTTTCATTCAATAAGCATGTTTAATGCCATCTGCTTCAGTATGCACAGGGTAGCTGAGTCCTGTGTACTACTAATGCTGCTACTTATAACATACACATTCAACATTTTTTGCCATTATATTCTTGCTATATTAATTGCATCACAAAATAAATAGATATTATTTTTTCATGCACTCTGTATTTTTTTCATATTTAACTATATGTTATCATTTAGTTTGCTTATCTTTTCTATCAATGCTTCCTTATAGGCATATTCTCATATTACTGGGTATAATATAATCATATGTATATTACAATATTATCTTTCTAGATTGGGCATTAGTTTCTTTCATCCTTTTATAAGATACGCTTTATTATGCTTTTTTTTTTCTGGTTTCCATTGTTCTTGCTAAGAGGTCTGCTGTGTATATAAATAAAAGAAATCTTTCTCTCTGGTTTCTTTTCAAAATGTTCTCTTTGTCTTAAGTGATTCGAGATTTATTATGATATGTCTAGATATGGACATCACCATTTTTAAATAAATTTTTGTGTCCCTCTGTATCTAACATGGTTAAGGCAATTAGAGACTGCCATTTTACATATAATCTGGAATTATCTTGACATATATGTATACATTTATATAATATATAAATGACATATATGTTATATAAAGGATATATAGTATACATAATGTATATAAATGAGATTATTACATATTATGAAATTTTAAAAAGTGAAATGTATAGAAACCATTGTTACGAAGGAAGACAAATTTTAAAAATAGTGTATAATCAAATAATTAGTAGTTTTATTTTGAATCATTCTCAAATTCAAAAAATAGTTGCGGCCGGGCACGGTGGCTCACGCCTGTAATCCCAGCACTCTGGGAGGCCAAGGCGGATGGATCATTTGAGCTTAGGAATTCGAGACCAGCCTGAGCAAGAGCGAGACCCTGTCTCTACTAAAAAAATAGAAAGAAATTAATTGGACAGCTAAAAATATATAGAAAAAATTAACCGGGCATGGTGGAGCGTGCCTGTAGTCCCAGTTACTCGGGAGGCTGAGGCAGGAGGATCGCTTGAGCCCAGGAGTTTGAGGTTGCTGTGAGCTAGGCTGACACCACGGCACTCTAGCCCGGGCAACACAGTGAGAGTCTGTCTCAAAAAAAAAAAAAAAAGAAAAAAAAATAGTTGCAAATACAGCACAAAGATTTTTCTTCTATACCATTTGAGAGTATGTGGTTGACCTGATAGTCTATTACAAAAAAATACTTTAGAATATTTTTCATACAAAAAGGCATATTCCATAAGTTGACTGTAATACAACCAGCAAGTTAGAAAATAAACTTTCATATATTATTATCTGAGATTCAAACTCCTTTCAGATTTTCCAGTAATGTTCTTTTCAGTGAAATAATTCAGTTCAGCATCATGTTTTGCATTTAGTTTTCAAGTCTCTTTAGTCGCCTCCAACTTCAAATAACTCTTTAGTTATTCCTTAATTTTTATGACCTTGACACATCTAAATGTTTCAGAACAATTTTAGCACAGAAAGTTTCACAACTTAGGTCTGTCTAATATTTCTTTATAATATGATACAGGGGTGCCTCTTTGGCAGAAATGTAACAGAATTGATGCTGTATTCTTCTCATTGCATCTTCTTTGGTGGTGCACAATTAATGGTGCATAATTATCCCATTAGTAGTGATGATCACTTTGATAAGTAGATTAAGGTATTGTCTGTCAGTCTTTAACATTTAAAAGCATATGTTTTTCCTCTGTAATTAATAAATATTTTCTAAGGAACTGCTTCAAAACTATGTAAATACCTTGTTGCATATACAACTTTTAATTTATTTGTTTATTTATTTTATTTTATTGATACAGGGTCTTGGTCTTTTACCTGGGCTAGAGTACAGTGGCATCATAATAACTCCCTAAACCTCAAACTCCCAGGCTCAAATGATCCTCCTGCCTCAGCCTCCCCTGTAGCTGGTGCCACAGATGTGTGCCACCAAGCCTGGCCAATTTTTTTATTTTTTACTTCTGTAGAGACAGGATCTCACTATGTTACCCAGGCTGATCTCAAACTGCCTGCCCTCAAGCAATTCTTCTGTCTCAGCCTCCCAAAGTGTTGGGATTACAGGTGTGAGCAACCATGCCTGGCCTATTTATTAATATATCACTTCAGATTTAATTTTTTCTGTTTTATTTCATGTGCTATAGTTCATTACTATTATTATTACTTTGACACTCAAATGTCCCCAGATTTGGCCAGCAGGAATATCTTCAGTTTCTGTATGTTTTTGATGTGTTTGCATCTTTCTTTGAGCAGTTTCTTGCTACCTGGCAAGAGAAGTTGTTTCAGGATCATAATAGATTCTCAGAATCTCAGACACAGTGTACAAAAACTTTTTGTGACCAACTCTTAGGATTTCCCTGTATTTCTCAGGGCTTCAAAGTAATTGCCAGATTTGGGATATGAACCCAAAATTCACTTTTGAAACTGTACTACTTTTTATCATCCACATTTAACAAAGGAGGAAGCTGTGTCTTAACATTTAAGTAATTTTTATAGAGTCATACATGAGAGCCAGGATACAAATCAAGATCTATTTTTAACGTTTTAATAACACAATTAGAAATGAGAGCTACTTGAACATCCCAGAGCAATAGATGTTCTCTGACCAGCTAGCCAATAGCAGAGAAAGGCCAAGACCATTGGCCTCCAGAGTCCACTACCTGGAGACATCAAGTTGTTTTGGGGACACCATACCTTGTCTGTTTAGGTTTCAAATGGAAGTAATTGATAAAGGAACCAAATGCCTAAACATCATCTATTCATAGACCATTCTTTTAGTGCTAAATCTTGGACCATTTAGAAATATACTAGGGTTTATACCACAGCTTTTAAAAGACTTTATATCTAGTTACAACCCTGGATGGAATTAATATAGAAATAGATAGAAGCTATAGTCAATACAGATTCTAATTTAACAATGGCTACATGTATACAAAAGGCACAAATTATTCTCCAGCTATTACTTTATATAGAGTTGCTTTAAATTAAATCAAAATTTTCTTTATAGTCCTCCTTGGTATAAAAAAATTTAATGTTAATTCTAATAAGCTAATACATCTAAAATCTTAATTTTTTATTTTTAAAATAGAAGTGTGTGTGTTTAGAGACTAGAAGCTATCATTCTAGAATTATAAAAATCAGATTCCTCTTTTATGAAAGAACAGAGACCTCAGGGCTGTAATATTCCCCCTAATATTATTTTTCAGTTTTTCTCTGTATGACATAAATGAGCTGAAGATGCTGAGCCAGTATTTTTTGAACTTTATATTAGCGAGCTCATTCTACAAGATTAATCTTTGGATTCAGTAAAATGTGAAGAAATTATTTAAATTAGAGCCTAAAGCAGGAGATGTACTTTGCAAATACATGTTTAATGTACAAAACTGATATATTTGTTCATTAACAGAGGTGAAAATCAGATGCTGGGTCTTTATTAATAATTTAATGATAATAACCAAATTACAGTCTCTGAAATCCAAAGTTAACTTTTCCAAATGATTATTTGCAAAACATTCCCTATTTTTCTTTAAGAATTATAGAAATATAAGTGCATTACAATGGAGAAGTCCTCTTATGAAGCATTCCTTTCTCATTGAGGATCAAGATAGCAGGAAGATTGATTATTAAATGTGCTTCTGTATTTATTCTATTTAATTATTTGTTCAATAATATTCTATCACTTTTCAAAAATGAAGCAAAGAAAGTCTACTCCAAAGGAGCTCTTTACAATTTTGTATTGAATTTTCTCCAAGGAGAACAGCTCTGGATATAAATCCTTATGTCATAAAAATCTAATTAAAATTACCTTCAGTTAGAGAAGGTTGTACAGAAAAAGAAAATGCTGATCTTTAGACTTAATATTGCAACAAATAACCTGTGGCCCTTCAGCATCCATTTCACACATTTGGGCTTCAATTCTGCAGGTACAAAATACTTGGCGATGGTGAGAAACAATATAGCTCTTAATTTTCTGAAAAATGCTGAATAATGCTGAAAGTGAATTGAAGTAAACTTGTTAAAACATTGAGAATAGTAGCTCAATTTCATTAGTTTCTTAAATCACAGCAGTATAAACTTATATAGTAATAAATCTTTATTACTTCAACTGCCAAATTCTCCTACCTTGATAAACTCAACTCAGAAATATTTTATTGAATAAGTGTTATATGTACTAGGCATTATGCTAGGATTATGACAGAATCGGCATTAGTGTGAGCCCTGGTTACTTCTCTCAAGATTCTGAAACAGAATTAGAAAAATAAGACAAACTAAAAGAAAAAAATGACAACTAACAAAGCACAAAATGTAATTAAGTGTCAAATCAGTGGCAGAGGCAAAATCTCTAAAAAATCAGATAGCAAAAATACCAGTGGGAGGAAATCATATACATCAAGTAATAAATGGTACTTGGAGCTCATCAAATTCCTAAACCAGTATTCCAAAAGGCTTCCATCCAGCAATTCCTAGACCTAGGGCTATTTATGAATAACCCAGTGATGAAACAGAAAGCAAAAACCACATGTCCTTGGTAATCAAGTTCAAAATCTTCTGGTCCAAGTGAAAGACAGAAAGATTTGGATGAATGTGTTAAAAGATGGTATGTGGACAGAAGTGGGAAGAGGGAGGAAAAACAAAACATACAGTGAGGAGACCTTGAGAATCAGAAACATGAATTTTCAACTTAACAAGCTCTATCCCTGGGCCATTTTTGAGTCCTACACTATAAAACAGGTGATTACTGGAGGTAAAGCACCTCAATTTTTACTGAGATGAGACTAAAAGAATCCAAAGATGAGGTCACTCATGGGCCTAGACAATGATGATACACTTAATGCATTTGGATCCTGAGATACCAGTGTAGATAAAAATAGTTTTGGAGGATTTCCTTAAAAGCACAAAACTTAAAGTGGTCCTGAAATATACCAACATTCTCTGAAAGTATTAACATTCAGGGCAAGAATGGTATTGTTAGTTAAGAAGGGTTAGGATTAGAATTTATTTAAATAAGAAAAGACTCATGTATGCCACAAGTTCAAAGATACAAATTTAGATTTTCATATAAATCTAAAAGACTCATTGCTAAAACTTAAGAGGTCAATTCTAAGGAATTCTTAACTCAGGGTTAAGACTCTATACTGTTCACAGGGAGTTAACAGGAGCAGTACAGGTGAAAAGATTTAGCAAGTATATTAGCCTGCTTGGGCTATAATACCAGAATACCATAGACTGGCTTAAACCACAGAAATTTAATTTCTTGTAATTCTAGAGGCTGAGAAGTCCAAGATCAAGGTGCCAATTGATGGAGTTCCCAGTGAGGGCTCTTTTCTTGACTTGCAGATGGCCATCTTCTCAATGCATTCTCACTTGGGGGGAGGGAAAAAGCAAGCTCTCTGACATCTTCTTATAAGGGGCAAATCCCATCTAAAGCTTTTACCCTCATGACTTCATCTGACCCTAATTATCTCCCAAAAATCCCATCTCCAAATACCATCACACTGGGAATTAGGGCTTCAATATTTGAATTTTGGGGGAGACATAAGAATTCAGTACCTGACAGTGAATTTTAATGTGGGGAGGGGCAGAGAACAGGTCTTAGAATTTGTTCCTGGTATGCACTGCCTGCTTAGAGTCCCTAACCTATAGGAGTTAGCTGCAGTTTGATGTAGATAATAAGTCCTAAAGATGACTCCTACCTTGCCTAAATATGGGACTAAGATGTGGATATTGGATCACATAATTTATTGAAAGAAAGGTGGACAGAGTTAGTGACATAGTTACATAGTTGTCCTGGCAGCTTAATAATTTTCTGGGAGCCTGAGGACTGAATTAACTTATTACCTGAGTCTTCTCAGGTCTGTGATTCTTTAGCAAGTTTCTAGGAGACTTTCAAGAAAAATGTGCTTGTTTAAAATAGTAATAGAAAAGCCTTCTTAACAACCATGATGTATGAACTTTTCAAAGTAATATAATTTTTGGATAGACGGTTGTGGTGTATACTGTTTAAACTCTGTGTGTGTGTGTGTGTGTGTGTGTGTGTGTGTGTGTACGAGAGAGGTGACATATTTGAAATATGCAACCTATATCTTAATTTGTTTTAATTAAAATTAGTTACATACATACATTTTTTTTTTACTGTTATAAAGATTCATGATGGATCATTATCCCGACAAAAAACCACAGCTAACCAAAAAGCAATTTTGTGTCTTGCCACAGAATGGTTCCTACACCTGTTTTCCTCTTCCTTAACAGACTGCTTAGCTCAGCACCTCTGTCAAGATTCACTGTCCCTTTTGTAACAGCGGAGTTATAAAGAGGTGAAGAAAAATCAATAAGAATAACTCCTGTGGTGTTCAGATTTTTAAGTCACTCAGCTGAATGATGCTTCCTCAAGAGATAGAGAAAGACGAATTGTCGACGCAGTGCCCAGTTCCAGAGGTAATCCTTCATCTTTCCCCATCATCACAGTGGTATTAGAGACTCAAGATGCTAATACATTTTTCCAATATCCTACAGTGATATCTGCGAGACCGAGAAGGGAAAAGTAAGAAGAGAAAAGTGGGTAGTTTTCTCCTAAGTAGCTAAAATAATAAGGAAGAGTTGTTTAGAACAGAGGTAGGGAAAAAGAAACACACTTAACAGGAGGAAAAACCAGTGACAATTTCAAATGTGAATTAGCAGAGTCAAAGTAGAGTGATCATAAAGTAGCAGCAGAGATATCATGACAATTTTATAATAAATACTGTGATTATTCCAAGCCTCCTTTGGCTGACAATATTCCAGATCAGTTCTACCTAGCTCCAAAATGATAGCCCTTATTACTACATTCAAAAAAAAAAAAAAAGAAAAAGAAATTTTATATTGCTGGGCCTCTGGTGAAATTCATCTGTAGAATGTGGTGCTATTGTAGACTCCATCTCCATCCCTCTTTCTCCACTTCTTTCTGCAGATTTAATTCATTCTTCTCTCAGCTAAGAGTTTCCCAATCCCACTTATGCTTCCCTACCCTTAACGCCTGCAAGTTCATATCACACATGCTTTTAGTTGTCAGGGTATCACTTCTTGCCCCATATGGTCTTTCTTCTCTTCCTTGTAATGCCTCAATTCCTAATTGCCAGGGAAAGAATATCTTTGTCCTAGTGGGGGTAGGTGTCTGTGCCTAGTCAAATCAACTTTGTATGAAAATGGTATCATGTGTTATAAGCCTGACTGCTTCACCGTTGCTGTCAATGCTTTAATTCAGGCCAGATTACTTCACAATATGTTTTTTCTTTGGGGAGTCTTTGTATTTAAGCTAATACCAACCTCAGTAACAAGGACATTTCTGACATCTTCACCATCACCTATTGAGTAATTACCTGCCTTGGATCTGTTTTCTTCATCACAGTCCAGCAGTCACTAAAGTAACTATTTTTCAGAAAAGTGCAATGGACCAGTTAAGGAAAAATGGACTGTATATCCAAGCCAGTTATACTGATGGTGGGACCTAAGATTATGTAAACTTACTAGGCTGTAGTTTTTTTCTTTCTTTGTTGGTTTTTCAATAACATGAGGAAATTGAATTGTATTTTTTCTATCTCATCTCCGATATAAGATTATGAGATATTTTGCTGTCCATTGTTTTAAATTCCTATGGAGAAATATCAAAAAAGTAAGTACTTCTTTCATCTTTAACAGGGACTGGTCTATTTGATGTAAAATTTTTCTTATATGTCACCCTGTCTTATTACACGACTAGCACCAACCAAATGAAAATATCTGTAGTTGCCTGAGCAACCATGAACATTCCTCTGTGATCTTGCCAGTGCTATTCTTTTTAGCTACATATGCCCCTTTCCAATACTTCCCTTCCTAGAGAAACATCACTTGCACATCAATATCCATATAAAATGTCATTACCTCTCTGCAGCTACTCTGTGATTCCTCATTCCTTCGAAGTAGTACCAAAGTCCCTCATGTTTCCATTATAGCATCTTCAAAAGGAGACCTTGAAAAGTAAATGAAAAACTAAATTCTGTTTAAATAATACAATTCAGGAATCCAGTAGTATAGAAAGCACCAAAAAATATGTATTAACAGCTTGGAACTTCCTTAATACAAAAAAATCCCATTATATAATTTTAAGTTATGAAAATACTATTACTAAGCTTTATAAATATAATACTTAATCACAGTCACCAAGAAAGTAACAGAGATGATAAGACATTAGTTTTATAAAACTTCTGATTATTTTGTCTGTTTTAACAAATTAGTTTTTCCTTGCAAACATCTGATCATTTCACATATATTTTCTTTGCTTCATGTTATGATTTATTACATACTTAAATGGAAATTATAAAAGTTTTTCAACTCCTACACTTAACATCCTCTAAAATGCAGTTAGTGTAACTTGCCATTTTTGCCTGTCTCATAACAATGAATAGTTGGCCTTTCAATCATTCTGAGATGATCCCTTATACAATTATCATCCATGCTCAAGCTTTAGCTTGCAAAAATGTGGAGAGTTCAGCGTTTGTAAATATATACAACTTTTCGTCACTTGGATTCCACTTAAATGTGAGTAGCTTGGCAAAAAACATGTTCTTTTGTATTATTCAGTTACATTTGTGTGTATCTTGGGCTGGAGAAAAGAGTCTTCTTCAAGGAATATTTAGTACATACCAGTACTTCCATACATAATTCCACAAGTACATTGTATCAGAACTCAGGGTTACTTGCCCTTGAAATGAATGAATAAAAATGATTAAAAGTAAAAGAAATCTATGTGAAATATTTTTTAAGTAAACTTTTGATTATTTTCAATGAAAAAGCTAATTTGATTGCTCTTTGTAGTCACTGTTACTGCTCTTCTTCCTCTTGGGTACCTTATACAACTGCTTAGAAAAGTAGATTTGGTTTTGTCATCAGCAATGGTGATGCCAGAAATAACGATGTATTTTTGTCTTGATGAAGTGATGTATATTAATTGTAAATGAATTTAAGGGAAATATGTAATGGTAGCTGGATATTTTTTCAGTGTTTTAATTCTATAGTATAAAGAAAAACATGGTGAATTACTAGAATGATGAAAGAGTTATACAAATCAAAAAGTATGGTAGCCTTAAAAAAGTTAGAGCTGAGATAGCCGTCAGAACAAACTTTCACGGAAAGGGTAGTATTAATCCTTTGTGAGAGAAAATTAAAATAATCATAATGAATATTTGATTAAAACACTCTGAATCTTTCAGTCAATCAAGGTGACATGGCTGTCATTTCAGCTAAGCAAGAATGAGATGCATTTGTAACTACCTAAAACCTTATTTATTATGTTATACACCAAGAAAGGCTGCCTTAATAGGAAGAAAATGACCACCATGAAATGTAGAAAAAAGAAGCTCAATAGTTTAAATGGCACCCTCCAGATCGAAAGATGTTAATACTGGAAGAACCACTGCAAGCATAAGAAATAAGAATTCTGTTATAAGATACAAATTAATCATCAGGACTCATTAAATTCTAGCTTAAAAATACTCTTAAATTTATTTATCTCCTTTGTTTTCATTCTAGTCATTAAAACTATCATCATTCCAAATATTTTGTTCTGAAAAACTAAAGTTATATGTTTACCGTTAATTGAGAAAAACTAAGGAATAGAAAGTGTGGAGAGGAATTTTAAGGTTCTGGGTTGGAACATAGCTTACATAAATGCTATGTAAGATGCATTTAAGCCACAAAACTTTGTAAGATTCCCAAGAGAATATATGAAGATAGAAAAGGAAGATATCCGTGGTCTAAATCCTGGGATTGCCATAACATTAAAAAATTTCAGATAAGGATGATGCAGCTCAAAACCCTCAGAAGGAGAGAGAGACCAGTGCAGTGAGAGGAGAAACAGAAGAACTTCATGAAGTGAAAGACAAGTACTGAAAGTATTTCTAAGAGGAAAAAGAAGGGTCAATTATCAAACGGTTTTGATAGACCAAAGAAATTGAGGAATAAGAACTGACCACTGTATTTAGCAACTGCTGTGGTTTGAATGTATCTATCAAAGTTCAAATATTGGAAACTCGATCCTCAATGCAGTGGAGTTGGGACCTAATGAGAGGCATTTAGATCATGGGGGCACCACCCTCATAAATGAATTAATGCCAGTATTGTGGGAGTGTTTTCCTTATAAAAGTTTGACCCCTTTTCTCCCTCTCTCACCCTCTCTCTGCCCTTCCACCACAAGAGGATATAACAAGAAGGCCCTTGCCAAATGCTGGCCCCCAGTCTTGGACTTTCCAGCCTCTAGGACCATAAGCCAATAAATTTCTGTTCATTATAAATTACCCAGTCTATTGCATTCTGTTATAACAGTGAGAAAATGAACCAAGACAGTAATGGGGAGTTTTTGTTTACTCCCCAGATTATAGGGAAGTTGTTGGGAAGAAAACATAATTAGAGTTAAAAAGTTGGGAAATAAGATGCCCATGGGGGGAGGGTTCAAAAAGTTATGACGTATTCTAGGGAACTTATGGTGCCACAAAAAATGAGTAGGGCTGTTTGCATGCTCAGGGGTATGCCTATATTTAGGAAAGACCTAAGAAGGCCTTAAGCTCTCACCTCTGGCTCATGTAAGGCTCTCTGCAAAGAAAAAGTAAAGGCTATGGAAGAATTACAAAGGACTTTTCTAAGTATTGAAGGTGTGTCCCAACATGTACATAGAAATTTTTGGCAAAGACTGGGAGATTTATTGGCTCGAGGCATTTAAGAAAATTACTGTCTAATCATTTACTGTCAACTAATGTAAATGAGCAGAGACTTCAGTGGCCATACACGACAAAAAATACAGACTTTACAGCATTACTTCCAAAAATTCACTAACGAAAACAAACAAAAAACAAAAACATTGATAACAATAAATAAATAAATAAATAGCCAAAACAGCAAACCCCAGGAGAGCTTAGGTTGTAGAATCTCAGACATGGAGTTACCAGATTATTATCTTATTTAAAACGTTCAGTTTTCAACAAATAATTACTAAACAAAGAACAAGACAATATATACAATATACAGGAGCAATAAACATTGATCAATAGAAACAGCTCCTTAAAAAGTTCAGATGTTGGAATTATAGAAAAACTACTTTATGTCAGCAATTTTAAAATGTTCAAGAAACAATAGAGGCATGGATAAAATGTAAAGGAATGTATAAGAATGTCTCTACTAATCAAATATATCAACAAAGTTCTATGAATTGTAAAAAAAAGGAACCAAATATTTAATTCTGATCAAAATCATTAATCTACACATAAAAGAAGCTCAACAAAACCAAAGTAGGGCTAACCAAAAGAGACCCATAGACACATAATAATTAAACTTTCAAAAGCCATAGACAGAGAGAGAATCTTGAAAATATAATAGCAAGAGAGAAATGACTCATTACGTACAAGAGACCTTCAATGTGATTGACAGATAACTTCTCATTAGAAACCAAAGAGGTCAGAAAGCAGTGAATGACATATTCAAAGAGCTGAAAGAAAAGATTATCAATCAAAACTTTTATAGCAAGCAAAATTATCATTTTAAAATGGAGAAATAAAGACATTTCAAGATGAATAAAAACTGAGAAGTAATCACTAGCAGACCTGTACTACAAAAAACACTAGAGAGGGTCCATGAGGCTGAAAGGAAATTAGAGACCACAGTAGATCAAGTCCACATGAAGAAATAGAGAGAGCACCAGTAAGGTAACTAGATAGATAAATATAATATAGAATATTAATGTAGGATTTTTGAAGTACTTTTTTTTTCTGTTTGATTTAAAAGACAACTGCGTAAAACAACTAGCAGACACATATATCATATTCTACCCAATGAGAATAGAATACACATTCTTTTCAAGTGCATATGGAATATTCTACATGATATGTTAGGCTGCAAAACTAGTCTCAATAAATTAAAAAGAAAATAAAATCCTGTAAAGTGTGTCCAGAGACTACAATGGAATGAAATTAAAAATCAATAAAAAAAGGGAATTTGGGAAGCTCACAAATATGTAGATATTAAACATACTCCTAAATAAATAATAAAGAAATTACAAGTGAAATTTTAAAATACATTAAGATGAATGAAAATAAAAAACCACATAAAAATCATGGGATTCAGTAAAGATGGTGTTCAGAGGAAAATTTTGAACTATAAATGTACATATTACAAAAGAAGAAAGATCTCAAATCAATAACCTAACAATATACTATTAATACACGAAACAAGGAAACACAAAGCAAACTAAACTGAAAGCAACCATAAGGAAGGAGGTGAGGATTAGAGAGGAAATGCATGAAATAAAGAATAGAAAAAAATAGAGAAAATTAACAGAACAAGAGGTTTGTTCTCTGAAAAAATTAACAAAATTGACAAACCTTCTGATAGATGCACCAGGAAAAAATAAGAGAAGACACAAATTACTAAAATCAGAAATGAAAGTGGAGACATTACTACTTAGTTTATAAACATAAAATATAAAAAGGATTATAAGGGAACTGAATGTTAACAAATTATTTAACCTATATGAAATAAGCAAATTCCTAGAAAGACACAAATTACCAAAACTGACTTTAGAAGGAACAGAAAATCTGAAGAGACCTATAATAAGCAAAGATATTGAATGTAATAAAGTAAAAACAAATACCCTTAATAGAAATCCTAGGCTCAGATGGTTTCACTGAAGAATTCTGCAAAATGTTTAAAGAGGACTTGATGTAAATTTTATACAGTTGCTCTTAGTAAATAGGAAAGGAGGGGTGCATTTCCCAGCTCATTTTATATGGCAAGTAGTACCCTGATATCATAAACAGAAAAAGAAAGTACTAAAAAATATACAGAATAAAATATCTTGTGAACTTTTATTAAAAATCTTCAACAAAATGTTGAGCACACTGAATCTGGCAACATAAAAATTATACAACATGACTGCAGGATGCAAGATTGTTTCAATATATGAAAATCTGTGCAATACAACATATGAATAGAATGTAAAAATGATCCACATTATCATCTTAATATACTTAGAAAAAATATTTGACTAGATCTAATACCCTTTCATTATTGAAATACAACAATCAGCATACTAAGAAAAAAGGAACTATTTCCACCTGATGAAGGGCATCTATGAAAACCCACAACTAACAAAATGTTTAATGATGTAAAAATGAAACCTTTCTGTCAATGATCAGGAAAAAGAAAAATATGTCTTCTCACATCGCTTCTATTCATCATTGAACTGAATGTTCCAGCCAGGAAAATTAGACAAGAAAAAAAAAAATAGAAGTCATCTTAACTGGAGATTGGGGTAGATAAGAACTCTCTTCTATTTGCAGATCATATGACCTTGTGTATTGAAAATCCTGAAAAACTCACAAGAAAATCCAGAGTTAATAAATGAGTTCAGTAAGGTATATGGTAAAAGATATAAGATACACAAGTCAATCTTAATTTTATATACAAGCAATGAACATTCTGACTATGAAATTAAACATTGATTCTATTTACTGGAGAATCAAACTAACAAGATACATATGAATAAATTCAACGAATATGTGCAAGACATGTACACAGAATGCTATCGCCTTCATTGAAAAAAATTGAAGAAAACATAACTAAATGAAAAGACATCCCATGTTCATATGTTGGAAAAATTAGTAATGTTAAGGTGGCAATACTCCCCAAATCGGTTTACTGATTCAACAAAATCCCTACTAAAATAACAGCTGCCATTTTTTTTAAAGAAATAGATAAGCTGATCTCAAAATTCATGTGGAAAGGCGAAGGGGTCCAGAATAGTCAAAACAATCTTGTGAAGGAGAACACAGTTGAGGGAATAACAATACCTCATTTAATAGCCTGTTACAAAACTATGGTATTCAAGGCTACATAGTACTGGCATAAAGGTAGACATACGGATCAATGGAATATAATTAAAACTATAGAAATAAATCTTTGCATGTCATATTAATTGGTTTTCTTTTAGGGTTTCCTGAAAATTCAATGATAAAATAATAATCTTTGCAACAAATAGTGTTGGGACAACTGAATATTCACATGCAAAATAATGATATTGGACACTTACCTCATATCAAATGCAAAAATTAACTCTGATGATCAAAGGCCTAAATATAAGTAATAAAACTACAACTCTTAGAAACATAAGAATGAATCTTCATGACTTTTTATTAGGAAATAATTTCTTAGATATATGTACTCAAAGTACAAGAAACTAAAGGAAAATTAGATAAATTAAACTTCATCAAAATTAAAACCTCTGTGCTTCAAGGGACACATTCAAGAAAGTGAAACGACAAATCCAGCATGGGAGAGAATACTTGCAAATCGTATATATGATAAAGGACTTATATTTGGAATATTTAAAGAATTTATATAACTGAATTAAAAAGACAACTAACTCAATTAAAAATGGGTGAAGAATCACAATGGACATATCTCCAAAAAAGATATACTAATGGTTAAAAAGCACATAAAAGATATTCAACATTGCTAGTCATTTGGGAGATGCAAATCACAACCACAATGGGATACTAATTTACACCAATTTGGATGGCTACAATCATAAAATTATAATCATAGAATTTCTCTCAAAATAAAAAATGTAAAATTTCTTTATATGATTATCAATTTTACTGAAAGTACTACCTTCTTGCTGTATTTTATCTATATGCTATATTTTACAAAATTACATTTTAAAGTAAAAGAGTATTGCTGTTCTAAAAACATTACTTCCCATCACTTTATTTGAAGATAGCTAGTTAGTAATAGTTTACACTACCCACTAGGATGATTGATGGTAACCTAAAATAAATTAATTTTTGGCCATAGTTTTGTATATAGGAAGAATCAGCTATTTTTATGTGGCTTTTATTTTCTGTTTACCATAATCTATAGGATAATTTAAGATAATTACTAGTTTGCAAAATAACTAGGTGAAGTGACATACCTTTTTGCTAAATGTATACATCTGCATTCAGAACATAGATAGTATACTGCACACAATATACATCAGTATATAAACCCATATCATTATAGAACCCAGATTTTTTTTTATTCAGTTCTGAAAATTTGAAAAAGTTACTCAGGCATGTTCTTGGGATCAAGTCTTTACAGCACCATGGGTTCTTGTGTGTTGAAACATTATTAGACCTGCAAAGAGCATTCTGTATTTATTATTTTCCTTCAGGAAAACAAACTTGCCCCTCTGTCACATACTGTCTACTTTTAGAGATGTTATTAGGCTTTAACTGTTGAAGCAGAAATGACATTTACGCTTCCACTTCAGCAACATCTAGTTCAAAGTCTTATTTGAGTACATTTTGAATGTTCTCACTGCAAAAATGTTAAGTGATTTGAGGTGATTGATATGTTAACTAACGATTTAATTATGCCACATTGTATTCATAAGTATATAATATCACTTTGTATTCCATAAATGTATACAATTATAAATTATTAATTTATTATTTTTAAGTCTTATTTACTGGTGAAAGGTATGCAGAATGTTTTTATAACTGAATTTTGGGTGCATTAACTGCTTTAGGAGGATGACATTCTCTTTGCATGCCTAGAAATGAGAACAGATACCTGTGGAGAGTCATTATGGAGTTTCAGCTGGTATTCTTGGAAATTTAATTGGGTAAAAAAAATATATGAGATAGAATACCATATCTGACACCCACAGAAATTGGGCTGCCAGAGCCCTATTCTTCTAACTGGGGTAGGGGTGGGAATTAAAATAAAGGCTAAATATATAAACATTACATGTAATCATTTAAACAATCAATAAAAAAGCGTAATAGTGATCATATTACCATTTGTTGAAAGAAGGTTATGCAATAAACCCTCTATTATTTTGTTTAATATGCTTAGTACCCACGTGAGATTAGTGTTATTAGTTTACCAAATTTTTAGATAAGATCATAAGAGCCAGAGAAGTTAAAAACTTTCCCTCAATACCACATTTTTAAGAATCATTCAAATCATAAATTCATGATTTAAAACCATGCATATTTGATTTTAAGCACATAGTTTTATCTACTACAATGCACACTGATTGCTGTGATACTCTTCCTCTCTTCAATTACAAGCAGTTCTCACTCGAAGAATGTAATTGCGATCCTCACTAATGCATTGCGGGAGGTCTAGGGAGTGGCCATGCCATTTCCTCCATCTGTCTATCACCTGACAGGTGGGAATTCTCTGTTGGCTATTATTAATAGTTAGACTGGGGAAAAATGAATGGATGTGAGAGAGAGTTTAAGGGAATAGTCAACAGGATTGGGCAAATGATTAAATTGTATTGAATAGAATTAAGATTGGAAGTTGGTTTTGTAATTGTAAAAAAAATTTTCCAAGAAAGGGTGTATTTTAGTAAAATAAGGCAGTTTTAGTGTAAAGTACTTATCAGATGTGTGGGAGAAAAATTCCCATTTGGATTTAGAAATGTTTGTAGTCCTTAAGATAGGGATCAAGAATAAAGATGAGGATATTTTTGGAGTGTAAAAAAAAATGTTCGGGAATTGCAAGAAATGATTATATAAGACATAAGAAAAGTGAGTCAGGAAAAAAGGAAAAATAAAGTGGGAGTTGAAATCAAGCATAAGTGATTTTCTAGATGTAGTTCACTGATAATGACTAAAATCAGCCTGCTTAATTTGATTATTGGGAGGTCCCACACAAGAGAACTTGTAAGTGAAATGGTGCCAGGAGCCAGATTGCAGAAGATTAAGGAAGAGGAATGATGAGAATGATGGGGATAATAACGGCACCTAGTATTGGCGTATCTGCCACACACTTTGCTTAGTGCTTAGCACATTAGTATGAACTAATATGAAAATATCATACTTACATCAGCCTTATAAAAAGATGGTAATAGCCATACTTTATATGTAATAAATCAGTCTCAGAGAGACAAAGTATCGTAATGCTAGTTTGTCTAGGGTCTACCTGATCATCAGTCTGACTGCTATAATTGATTATAAATCACACACAGGGCACTTTCTTTTACATTAATATGTTTTCTCAACTAGATCTCTTCTTTGTGAACCATTCAAGCGACTATTCACCCTCCCCTAAAGCAGACCCATTGTACAACAAAGAGACTTTGAAACACGAGCAGTAAAAAAATGTTCAGGTCAGGTTCATCCCTGAATCTAATCCTTTCTGAGCTGGGTTTTTCAGCTTTCCCAGGGATTTCACCAGCTCCCCTATCTTTTTCCAACAAAGTCCATCTTTGCTTAAACTTAGCCAGAGTAGCCTTCTATTGTTTGCACATATGCCACAGAAGATATAAGATAAAAAATGGCTAAAAAATAATAATAGCTTAGATTTTTGAGTGGCTACAATGTGCCAGTTACTTTGCTGAACTCTTCAGAAAGATTAACTTCTAGAGCAAGCCAGTGAGGTGGGTATAATATTTCCCTGATCTCACATGGGTGGAATCTAAGGTGGGATAGCTAAGTATCTTGCCTATCTCACAAAACTCCTAATTGGTGGAAACAGAGTTTGAATGCAGGAGACTCATGTTTGAAAATACTCTGTAACTGTCTGGACATATTTGCCCCAAAAGCAAAACTAAGAAAGAGGAACTAACAGCAATACTACCACTGTTACTGATGGAAATAATCTGAACATAAGAAAAAGAGAATAAATCTCCATGGTGAAGATATAGAGTAACAGATAAATTGGGTGGCCCCCATTCTAAATTTCAAAGTCTGTAGGGAATATTTTCAAATGAACACAGGTTTGGTGCTGAGAGTAAGGAAGCTGTGCAATAAAAGATAGAGACTCTGGGTATGGTAAAGATATTTTTGATTGGAGCTCATCTGTGCATGGAAAAAGGCTTGAAAAGAGGTAAATAGATAGAGATCAACTGATTCTGCCAAAGAGGGAGAGAGAAAACTGAAGGAACTTTGGAGGAGGCACAAGTGGAGAGACCAGTCCTAAAAAGGAACCACAGGGCTTGCCTGTAGATTAGGGGGAAAGAAGACCCAGATGGGAAAAGATAAGGACTGTTTAGAGGCTGCTAAGATGATGAGAAGGCAGATATGAAGAAAGGTGGCATATGCTTTTAGAAGTTTTTACAAGGTGGCCTCAATCTACTCAGTAAAAGAAGAGGCAAGGTCATGTGCTCAAGATGAAAAGATTCAAGTTTGACGAGAAAGGTCAGGTTTGGGGCAGACAGCCAGGTAATGAAATGAGGAGTGGGTGTAAAGCAAATAAAAGAGTTTCTAAGTAGCACAGAAAGCAGTAACAACATGTTTCTTTGTTCAACGATGCAGTTTATATCTGGGATGGAGATAAAGAGAGATTTGGGAGATCAGGAATGGGGATCATCAAGGCAGTCCCGATGAAATGGCAAACAAGCCAAGGATTCGGGAGTGCTGCAGAGACAGGCACTCCTGATCAGACGAGCGCGGCATTCCGACGAAGAGAACTAACACAGGTACCACTGTATGTGCCCCCGAAGCATTCTGTTTTTCCCTCATTATTGCTTCGCACACGCTGCATTGTGATTACTTATTTAGGATATTCTCCCGCTTGGCCGTAGTTGTCATGAGAGCAGGAATTTGAACTGCCTGGCTAATTGCTGTATTCTCGGCACGTAGCACAACACCTGGCAAAGAGTAAGTGATCAGTAAATAGTTTTGTTTTGTTTTCCGTTTTTCCCCCGTGAACCCATAAGAAGACTCCTACCGGATTGCAGAACAAAAGGTCCTTTAGAAGCCTTATAACATCTTCATAATGCAACATTCAAATAACTAGAAAGCTTCACTTGTCAGAATTTGCCTTTCAGAAATAAGCTTAGTCCGTAGAAGTCACCTAGAGATCTTGTTAAAATATCAATTGTGATTCAGTTCCAGGGTAAGGCCTATGGGTCTGCATTTTTTATAAGCTCCCAAGTAATGTTGATGCTACTTGGTGCATAATCCATGAAGTATCAAAGGCTTAGTCACTGGATTCTCCACCTTTGTAAGGTATAACCAAATACCCACAAGGCTTGAACTGACTACCTTATAGGCCTTCTGGCATTTATGTTTTTGTAGTTTCTGTGGCTCCTCTCTTGTCAGCTTTTTAGTGCAAGTGTATTTTACTATAGTAGTTCTTGTATATTCTGAGTCTGACCTGCCTACCTGGCTTCAACTAGTGGCTTTGTTCTAATCTTTCAGACTACCACATATTTCTTGAGCCATATTCTGACTCGACTACCTATTTCCAGATTAGCTTATCCTTGCTTATTGTGTACATTTACTGTGTGTGCTGCTGCCTGTATGCCTGGCAGTGACTACTATGCAACAAATATCCCTCAAATGAATGAAGAAAGCTGAACAATTTAACACAATATGAACAATTTAACAAAACACATCATGCTGGGCTATGGCAGCATCAGGAGAGTAAGCTAATCAGGAGGAGGGGGGAGATAGAGAGAAAGAGAGGGAGAGAGAGAGAGATTGAGATTGCAGCATCTGGCATCCCTGGGCAGTGGAAAGAGAAGTCAGAAATAAGTCAAGCGAAAGGCCAGAAGATCACAGAAGAAATGACAAAGAAAAATACATTGTGGCTGCCCACATGGTAATAAATTAAAGCAAAGAAACCCGGCCTTTTGGGTCAGAGGAGATAAAGCCCATATGCGACTAGTCTGAGATGGTTCAAATAGCTTGGATCTAGCACCTTTGTCTTTATGACACAAATAGAGTGAGACTGACCCTAGAGGACAGATCACTTGTCTTTAGTTATACTTAATCCTATAATCAAAGTAGATTATCACCAGAGGAACTGTAGCTTCATGTAGTATTTTAAGTCAGTGATAGGAGTCCATTCATTAAACAGTTATTTGTTGAACATCTACTGTGTGCCAGGCCCTACATGTATCCAGAGAAAAAAGGAAGTCATGATCTTTTCCTTAAAGAAGTTCAAAATTTAAGGAGGGGTTCAGACATATGTACAAAGTTATGTGTTTCACCAGAGACATACCCATGGGGCTAAGAGAGAAGAAGGGAGGACTTTCCTCCCACTGGAGAGATCAGAAGAGAGTTTGCCGGGCAGTTGACACTTGAGTGGGTTTTGAAAGAAGACACATTCAATAGAGAAAAACTGTTTCAAATATAGGGAAAATATATTGTTTTGAGGGAACAAGATGCAATTGGTAGACCGCAGTTAATTTATTAATAGCAGCACTGAAACAGTAGTTAGCAGCAAGTGTCAGAAAATACAATTAAGAAAGTAAGGGGGAGATATGTTTTAAAGCCCTTATCATAAGAAATTTCAATTTTTGTGCTATATAAAGGGCTTTCATTCTAACAAAGTTATTAACTAGAGATTTTGCCTCTCCAAATGTCACTCTAATACTGATGATTTCCAATTGTGCAATACACATCTTTGAGATTGTGGTCTGATTTCTATTGAGGAACAGAAGAGAAAGGCCCACCAAAAGAGCTAAAGCCCTTTTCTCTATCAATCCTGGTTTCCTAGTTGTAGAAATAGTGTTGGATCTGGAAAAGATGTTATGAAAGGAAAGGATAGAGGAATTAGAAATTTGTACCCAAGGAAAGATGTAAACATAAACCTTCTTACTTAATGGTGTGAACCCAGAAAAAGGTAGATTTCTCTGGATTAAAAAAAATAAAAGCAGGATTAAATTATGGAAATTGTAAAAAGGAAAATGTGGGTTTATAAAAACTTTTTTATTATTAATTAGACCTCACTAATAATAAAATAGGTTGTGAAGTAGTGACTTTCCCATCATTGCAGATTTTTAAATATGGGCTACAGTATGTTTACATGATCTGGTGACCCTGGGAAGTGGACTAAACAACTGCTAATTGTTTCAACAAGTCAGATTGTATGATTTTCTATTTCTTTCATGGTTTTCTATATTTGTACTGGGCGCACGTTACATGCTCAATAAATACTGAGCAATCAGTTGCTAATTGGTAAAGATAACATTAACTTTGACCTAATCCTTTAAAAAACTGTCTTCAGGACTCAGTCATTATGTGGAATACATCTATAAATCAAATTACACTGCTTAAACACTGCTGCTACTTAGCAGCTGAGATGACAAAGGGAATAGTGTAAAAAGGAGAAGTCCCTAAATTATAGACCAGATAATGTGGCCCTCTTAAAGGTCCATTTCTTAATGTTAAGGACAGTTTGACCTTCACTCCTGAGTCAATTATATTAAAAGATTTTGTATTAGTTTCCCATTGCTTTATTATTATTATTATTTATTTTTTTATTTTTAAATTTTTTTCATTTTTTTTATTTCAATATATTATGGGGGTACAAACATCCCATTGCTGCTGTAACAAATTACCACAAACATAGTGGCTTAAGATAACCTAAATATATTCTTTTACAGTTCTGGATCCCAATTTCTCTGAGCTGAAACTGAGTTGTCAGCTCAGGAGGATGAGCTCCTTCCTGAGGCTCTAAGGGAGAAGCCACTTCCGAGTCTTTTCCAGCTTTTAGAGCTGCATTCCTGGGCTCATGGCCCCATCCTCTGTCTCTGTGGTCCTGAACCCCTGGTCCGTGGAAAAATTGTCATCCCTCAAACCAGTCCCTGGTGGCAAAAAGTTCCGCTGCCAGTATCTCAAATTTCTCAAATTATCTCAAATTTCTCTCTGTTTCAGTCCTCACCTTGCATTCTGCATTTTATATTCAAATCTTCCTTTGCCTGCCTTTGTAAGGATACCTGTGATTACCTTTATGACTCACCCGGATAATCTGGGATGATCTCCCCATCTAGACATTCTTAATTTAATCACATCTGCCATGCCCCTTTTTGCCATGTAGAGTAACAGGCACAGGTTCCAGTGATTAGTAGTAGGTGGATATTTTGAGGGGTTATTATTCAATCTAATACGTATTTTAAATCCACTTCCACCCAGAAGTCTACAATGTGGAAGTTTTCTTCAACAGAATCTTTTAAAAAATTTTACTGCACCACTTTATCTTATTTTTAAAAAATCATTTTCAACTCAAATGTGATAAGTTCCTTGTAGCTTTATCAATCTATTGATATTTAAAAACATAATTGAGTGAAAGTACTCAAACAAATGAGAAGCTACAAAATCTGTTATTATCTAATAATATTGAAAAACTCATCTTTTCTTGATAAAAATATTTGAAAAAATGATGTTTGTATTTTAATGACATTAATTTGGAGAACTAGATCTTTAATGTTTAGGATACACATTATAAAGAATTGCTCAGTTCTGAATGCTATGGTTTAAACCAGAATTGCCACTACACAACCTATCTGCCAGCTTATTCCAGAGAAATTCCCTAGATAAACAGTGCAGTGACCTAATTAGGCCAGGACCAAAAAAAAAAAAAAAAAAAAATGTGTAGCCAAGAAGACTTTTTTTGTGTGCTGCATTTTTGGGTGTCTAAAATCTGTGACTGACAGGTTACCTGACACAAGGTCACTCTACTCCCATAGTTTCAGCTTTATCTGGCCATCTCCCCATTCTCTCTGTATCTGCCATTGGCCACCTAAATGAATAAACAAAGATTTTCCTCTATGATATGAGTTTTCTAGAAAGTGTTTCTCAAGTTTTGCCATGAATCAGAATTATCTGAGAAACGTATATTTTTTTTATTTCAAAATATTAATTAAGGGGGTACAAGTGGTTTTGTTACATGGATACTTTGTATAAGGCTCAAGTCAAGGCTTTGATGTGCCCATCACCAGAATAGTGTTCGTTGTAACCAATAGGTAAGTTTTTATCCCACACCTCAGCCCCATCCTCTCCCTTTTTTGATTTCTCATGACCTTTATATCACTTTATGCATGTGTGTATCCATCATTTAGCTCCCACTTATTAGGGAGAACATTTGGCATTTGGTTTTCCATTCCTGATACTTCACTTAGGATAATGGTCTCCAATTATGAAACAACATTACTTCATTCATTTTGATAGCTAAGTAGTACTCTATGGTATATATATATATCACATTTTCTTTATCCACCCATGAGTTGAAGGGCACTTAGGTTGACTTCACATCCTTGCAATTGTGAATTGTGCTGCGATAAACAATTGAGTGCAAGTGTCTTTTTGATAAAATGGCTTCATTTCCTTTGGGTAGATACTTAGCAGTGGGATTGCTGGATTGAATGGTAGGTCTTGTCTTCTAGCTCCAAGATTCTTCTGCTAAGTCTAACCTTTTATTGAAGCTTTCTGCTGTATTTTGTAATTCCCTAAATGACTCTCATTCTTTAAGTTTTGTTATATTCTTTCTTATGTTGTCTATCTCTTCAGTGAGTTTTACATTTTTTTCATTCATGTCCTGAAACTTTTTTTTTTTTTTTTTTGCTTCTTTGTGTTGGTTTTCAATTTTCTTTTCACTCCCATTTATCCTTTTTTCCATCCGTATTCTGAATTCCATTTCTGACATTTTTGACAATTTCCTTTTAGTTGTGGTCCATTGCTGTGAATTTATTGTGATCCTTTAGGTGTGTTGAACAAGCTTGGTTTTTCATGTTGCCAGAATTTTTTTGCTGGTTTCTTCTCATCTGAAATCTCTTTTCTCTGCTCAGGGCTAATAGGTTGCAGTGCACGTTTTATTCTTTGCCGGGAACTCTCCTACTTAGTAAGGAGGAGAGATTCCTAGATAATGCTTTTGTGTCCTAACCTGGATTGACCCAGGGAGAGAGGGGTGAATGCACTGAAAGCCTGTAACATGGCTGTTCTCCTGCGTGGTCTAGATCTTCTGTGGTTGTCACAGTCAAAGCAAATGCTGGGGGATATTCATGTCGATTGGTGTATTGGTCCCCAGGCTGCTGTTGGAAGCTCAGGAAGGAAGGGGGCTGTGCAATTCCTTCTCCCTGAAGGTTGGGTATAATGACCTTGACCTCTACCTGGGTGGATCATGGGACCTTGTTGGGTGGTTGGGCATGTCATGGCACTACAGTCAGTGGCAAAACAGGTTGCAGGACATTGGCAGGTGCCTGGGTGCATTGCAGGACCTTGGCCAGTGCCTGGGCAGGTCACTGGACCTGTGTCAGCGCTGGGGGAATCTTCCTCTGGAGTCGTCCCTAGCCTGCTGTTGGAAGCAGGGGCAGGAGGGTTGGTGAGTCCCTCTCCACTGAGGAGGGCATTGTGGGAGATTGCTCTGCCCAGGTCCCCTCTTGGTGGTGGCAGTGGCCATAGGTGTAAGGGCTACAGCTTTCACTCCATCCAGGTCTAGGTGTAATGGCGTCTCTACACGGGGGCAGGAGGCTTGGGGAGTGGCTTGTGGCTGGCTGGTCTGTGGTGGAGAGCTGGACTGCAGGCATGACATCATACATTGCTGTGGAGGCATGGCCTGCCCTGGCCCACAAGACCAAGGGACGTGGACTGTCGCAGGGCATGTGGGTCTGTGGGGGGTATGGCCTACCCTTCTCAGGCCAGGCTTGGGGGGAAGCGGTGGTGGCCCACCACGTGGAGTTTGTGTCCACGGGGGCTTGGACCCTGCGTGGAGTGCGAGGGCAGGGATGGGGGAGTGGAGGTGGGCACACAGGACGGCAGGGGCATGGCCTGCTGGTTGGCTCATGAATCTGTGGGGGCATGGACCTCTTCTGGGTACTTGTCCATAGGGATATGGGCCACTTCTAGGCCGTGCATGGGGCCGGGGGCTTGTTGCACTGGTTAGCGCGCAAGGCTCCAGGGGTGGGGCTGCTGGATGGCTGCCGCTCTCTCCTCATGCAGGTCCTACCGAAGCTGCTACCATGCGACCTCTTGAGCTCTGCTCAAATTCTGGGGGACTGGGGGCCGGAGGGCGGTGGCGCTTGGCTTCCAGTCACAAGTGCAAGAGTGTTTGCTCTCCCTGCTCGGCTTGGCAAGGGGTGATGCTGAGGCAGCTGCAGCGAAGCTGATGCTTGTGTAGGCCAGGAGCTCCGACCCCAGAGCTCAGAGTGGATTCTGCTGCAGCAACACGGACCCCAGGCCAGTGGGTCCCTGCTGAGCCTGCTTTCCATTACAACTCTACCACAGAGTATCCAAGCAGTTCCCTGATCAGCACAGAGTGCGGCAGTTGTGGTGGGGGCCCCCTCACAGCTCGAGTCACGGTGTCCACGTGGGTGGTGGGGCCCTGGGGCTCTCTCCTTTCTTTATCTCTTCCCCTCTCATGGGCGCCTCCCCTGGGGTACCTTCCAATCTTAGGGAGTGGAACTCCTCGCTAAGTGTCTCCTGTCACTTTTCTGATGATTCACAATGCTCTCTCCAAGAGGGTCCATCTGTAGGTGGGCATCTACTTGCAATTTTTGATCCCCCCTAGAGAGTTGCATATGTGGGCTGCTTCTACTCCACCATCTTGGCCCTTCCCAGAAATATTTTTATGAATACATGTTTTTTTTTTTTTTTTTTTTTTTTTTTTTTTTTTTTTTTTTTTTGGTAAATAGATTTCCCGGTCTCATCTTAGATGTGCTGTCATTAGGAGTAAGGCCCTGGCACTTTTATCACTTTTATTTCTTAAAATAGTTCTTGTGATACCCTGATTTATCAGGGTTATGGACTGGTGTTTGGTCTAGGTCTGATCTGAAAAACAGTCCTTTTCCTAGACTTGCAACATTGTATAACTATACTCTATAATATTCTGGAAGTTATAGGGTTTTCGAAAGTATTATACAGAGGCTTTCCCTAGCTCATTTTAATACATTTAGGTTTCTCTCGTGCATTGTTAAAAATTCTATGTGCTCAAGTTTCAAAACTTTAGCTTATTGTTATTGTTTAATTCCTAGGAATTCCTGAAAGTGCTATCCATCTCTATAATGTCCCACAAAACTTACCCTCCATAACTCCCTCCTTAAAAACATCTGTATCTACCTCTTGTGAGCCTGTGGAAAAATTTCCTTAGATTCCTATGTTCCTTATTTATAGGCTGCATTTTAACTCTAGTTGCCAATTACTCTTTAATTGTATTTAGTTACTTTATATTAGATTTTCTTTGATCTTGTTATAGTATGAAATTAACGGATGTAAAAATATGTAAGCAGAGATACAAAGTCCCTCTCTGATCTTAAAAATTTCATTTCATACTTGAACATTGCTAAGTCTTAGAGTAGTTTAGTTGTTTATAGTATAGCTGCTCCTTGACTTATGGTGGGGTCATGTCCCAATGAACCCATAAATTTGAAATTATCATAATTCAAAAATGCATTTAATAGGCCTAAACTATTGAACATCATAGCTTAGCCTAGCCTACTGTAAACATATCTCATGTACTTTATTGAATACTGTACTGAAACTGAAAAACAAAATGTTTTAGTGCATGATAAAGTTGATAAATCATAAATCAAACCATTGTAAGTTGGGGACCATCTGTAGATCTATTATGAACTGCATATCTCCACATATGAAACTACTATCACATATCCCTTTAGTTTCTAGTTACTCAAACTGAATCTCTGCATTGTAATTGTATTGCCTCTTCCTATAATCTTTCTTCACAATTCAATTTTCTCCTGGCTTATACATTGAGCTTTTCAAATCCCAGCCCACCTGCTGTCAATGCAAAATTTTTTAATCTCAAAGAATGTGAGGTCGAACTTTGCTAGAGCTTAGATGCAGGATAATCACCTTCATGAGAGGTACAAATACCACTGCACATCTTGACAGACATCTCAGAGAAATCTACTTCCTATACTGCTCTCATCTGAAGGTTAATTCTGCGTATTGGTTCACAGCATATATGTTTTGAAGGAAGTTGTTGTGTTTGTTCAGAAATGACTCTTCCATATGATCATCATATGGCATTTTCTTAAAGTGTGTGTTGGGAGGTTTTGCACCCATCATTTTTTTTTTCTTTTCAAGATAAAATTAAGGAGTAAAAACAAACGAACGAACAAACAAAAACCACAAAAAACATGGTCAACTTTGCATGCCTTGTTTGAGGGATGCAAGGGATGATGGGAGCCATTGGGGTTATAAATTGTAAGCAAAGCTAGAGAAGCCGGGGGAATTGCTGTTCAGATACAAACAGGAATTGGGTAGGGTCAAGAGCAAAATGTTTAGCAGAGTTTCATCTGCATATTCTAATTCTCAACATCCAAAACTTTATGGTATTATAGCCTTTTTCCATGGAGTTACTATTTAGTTAGTAGACCCTTCCAATTGTACCTAACACTAAAAGCATGTCAAAATACCCCATTCACCTTGGTGTAACTGTGCAGATCACCACAGCCACTTCATCCTATTACTCTACTAGACTTTAATTTCCATGTCCTTAAAAACATTGAGAAAAGTAGAATATATTATCTTTTTTGATAGCTCTTTTAATGTCATAATGTCAGAAGAAATATACAACACATTATCACACCGGTTACCAAAGTCCCCAGAGCTTTTGAATGTACACTAATTAAACAACAGCATCAACTGGGGCATTGACTATGTGAAACAATTTAGTAAATGCTGGGAGAAGCTACAGCAAAATCAAAGCAACCTTGTTTGCCCTCTATGAGCTGACGATCTAGTCAGAGGCTAAATTAAACTCATCCCTATAACCTGTATGAACAACCAAACTCCGTGCATTTCAGAATCATCCTCCACTAAAGCAACTGCAGTATAAACGTGCCTGACAGCATCTATAATTTTAGAACCAAATAAATGTAAAAAACTATTATTTAATTGAGAACCAGGGTTAAGTCTTTTCCATAGCCACAAATCTAGTCCACAAAAGGAATAGGTCTTAGAAGCTATGCCCTCTGGGGAATAGTATAATGTGCTGATTAAATATGTAAACTTTTAGATTGGTAAGACATAGGATCAAATTCTAGTTCTCCTACCTAACATGCGGTCTTTGATAATTTAGTTAGTTCTTTAAAAGTTACTTTTGTCACCTGTAAAGCAGGCTAGTCATACAATCACCTGATACAAATTTTGTAAAATTTAAGTGAAATGATGCCTGTAGCATAGAACCCTTGGCTAAGTGCTTTGCACATCGTTATCATTAAATAGATGTTAAGTACCACCATGGCCTAGTAGTAACTTTCTTACTTTCAAGTTAAAGCTCTTTCCACTTAGCCACAAATTCTTTTTGGGCTTGAATTTTTCCAAGCAAAGACAATAAATAAATGAAAGAAAGAACTGCACCTCTCCTACTGACCTCCACATTTTATGTACTAAATTGACTTTATAATTGTTTCTCATTGCTTCAACGCTGCATCTCAGGTTCTACCTAAATATTATCGTAGATTCAGTCAATAATTCTATTTCTGGTGTGTAAGTAGGGAAAACTTTAGTTAGGTGTAAAATAAGGAACTACATGGGTAGAAATCTTTACTATTGACCCAGATAACTTTTTTCCTTTACTCTATATTTCTTGATCTGAAAATGTTTTGACACTTTTATTCATGGATTTCAGTAACCATCAATTACATATCTCACCAAGATCAGTGACTTTGTTATATGAAATTGAATATCGGTTATAGAAAAGAGAATTCTAACAAATGAGTACTGTTTGATTTTCCTGAACTGCAAATCCAGGCTACAGCAAATCTGAACTGCTTTCTGTTAGCTGAGGAGCTGAGAGGGAGACACGCGAAGCCTTGTGTACAGCAAAATGTTTATTTTGAACATCTGGGTGCGGATGGGTGGAGGCTGAAAAAGGCATCCACGAGAGAAAAGGGGAGCCTTGGGTTTTATAGAGGGTTTTTCTGGAAGGAGTAAATACTGTTCAAACAACCTGGAGGGTTAAGGAAAGTAAGTTCCCCTCTTGCATTTCATTGTTTTATTTCCCTAGGGAACAACCAGCAGGGATAAGCTTAGTGCTTATCAGGAGGGATAAAGAAAGTAAGTTCCCCTTTTGCATTTCATTCCCTTATCTCCGTAGGAGTCTGGCAAAGGCTACTGCCTAACACACCTCTAGGAAGGGGAGAGGGGTGGGTTTCATAGGCTGTTTGGATAGAAGTTTGGGGAGGGTGAATTCTTTAAGCCTAACAGTTTCTCTGCTCCACAAGAATACTTTTTGATGTAAAGGTCACACTTAAGAGTGCATTTAATCAAAAGAGGGGATATAATAAGAAGAATGTTTTTCACAAAATAATACTAATTTTCTCTTGTAGGTATGTCCCACAGCTCTCCACTCCTAACCTTCCCTACTTCCCTTTGGGAATTGTACCACGGTTTGGAGAAAGAATTTTCATAGATAAAAGACAAATGTTCTCAAATACTTTTTATTCATTACAGATAAGGTGAATTTTGAAAGAGCTATAATAGTATATTTCTTTAGTAAATATAGGAAGAGGTAATAAAATCAATGATTTTGAGAATCATATGTAAATATCTAATGCTAACTATAATTAGAAAGATGACTTTTCTAGAACTAAATAAAGAATTGTAACGATATGTAACCAAGCAACAAAGAAACAAATATAAATAAATAAATAAAGCAAGCTTTCCTCAGTGATCTGGGCATTTATAGATGAATTTTTTTTTAATTGGAGAAAAAGATACAAATTTATTTAACTTGCATACACGAGGGACTTCAGAATGAAGACTCAACTCCGCTGTGGAGTTTAGAAGACTATATGCCTTTCTGGTAAAATGGGTTATGGGGGGTGGGAAGTGGAAATTCTGTTCAGGGACAATAAAGGATTACAAGGGAGGATGGATGGATAGGGAACAAACATTAACTGGTAAATCGTCCTCTCTAGAATATGAACGAGTCTGCAAAATGGCACATTATCTTTTTAAAGAATCTGCTGGATATGGTCACATTCCTGGTCTTACTGGAGGGGAAAGAAAAGAACAATTGTTCTCAGTGGGTTTATATCTCAGGCAGATAAAGAAACTTCAATTTTTTGGGAGAGCCAATGGTCATGGTGGGGAAGGTCAGAGAGGTCTAGAGGTTTCTTCATTCAGTCCAGAATGCCAAAAGGCCATATTTGGGGGTATTGGTTTTTGAGCCCTTATGTTCCCCTGTCTGGAACTTCCTAGAAGTTTTTTTCTTGCTCTGTTGTCCAGGCTAGAGTGCCGTGGCATCAGTCTAGCTCAAACTCCTGAGCTCAAGGAATCCTCCTGTCTCAGCCTCCTGAATGTCAGGACTACAGGCACATGCCACCACACCTGGCTAATTTTTTCTATTTTTAGTTGTCTGGCTAATTTTTTTTTTTCTATTTTTATCTTGCTCAGTCCGGTGTCGAACTCCTCAGCTCAAGCAATCCTCCAGCCTTGCCCTCCCACAGTGCTAGGATTAGGATTACAAGTATGAGCCACCATGCCCAGCCCCTCCCTAGAAGTTGCACACACTAAAAGCTGAGTTGGTAGCTGTGGAGAGAAAAATTGAGTTAAAAGCTGAGTGGCAAAGGATGATCTTACACCAGTCTTCCATTTCTGGAAATGAGCCAGTGCCATTAAACAACTGTGTCTTTTCATTTGCTGAAGTTCTCAATGAATTATATCTGTTTTCATTTTACTCCACAGATATAGAAGAACGATTTTATTGTAAAAGCTTATACAAGTAAAATATATTGATAATGATGTTGAAAGATTGACTCAAGAAATGGGCATTTTTGTTGCAGTCACCAGTAACAAATGAAATGCATAAGCCATTTTATCATCTATAGTAGGTTCTTTGAAAAATTACTAGATTGTTTCCCATATGTGTTTTTATTTTTGTCCTTCAACAACAGAGAAAAGATAACTATTCCCATTTTTCCTCTGCCAAGATGTCCTGGTTGATATGGAAAAAAATTTCTTCTTTAGCCTCCAAAATAAATAGTCCCCTTTATTAAATAATGCAACCTAGAAAGCAAAGTAGAAAATGCTATGAATGTGTCAAGGTCTTGCAAGCAAAGGTATTGTGGCATAACACACTCCCTATCATAATAGCACATAAAGTTGATGTATAAACACTATTATATTTTGAGGGAGAAACATAATAAGCTGTTTGTGTATTATGTATTCCGCACCTAAAAAGGAAAACTATGTGATTGTTTTCATTAACCTTTCATTCTTATAAAAGGGCAAAATCGATAATAAATTTATACAGCCCACAGAAAGGCAATTTCAAGAAATTTCAGTTGGGATTTCATTTCCATAGCTTTTTTTTTTTTTTTTTGCCATCCACAAATTCTAATAAAAAATATGATCTGCACATATATAAACCTCAGATTATGGTAACTTTTCAAAGATATCAAGTAAATCCCTCTTTACAACTGGATAATTACCTATCTAAAGATACTCATTCCTTAAAATTATAAGACTGTGTTTAGGTCAGCAGGTTACCAATATGTCCTAAAAGCTGAAAATGTGTGGGCTTCTGTTTTGCAATACTCTAGAATGTTGACCTGAGTGTTATTACCATTTTTAGTCCAGTTTTATGCTGATTATCTGCCAAGATAGAAGCAATTTTCATCCCCTTGGTTTACTGGCCTTATTACTGGCTCTGTCCGAAGATGTGGAGTTGTATCATTTTGTCAAGTATCAGCCAGCAAGTAATAATTTCAGTCCAGGTGAGGTTTTTATGTACAAATCAGGGTTCTTTTTTAAAGGAATTGCCCATTTCCTACCAACACTTCTACACTTAAAATCTTATGTCCTTTGTCTATTTTTCAAGTGGGAAATTGAAATTCTATGTGCTTAAGCTGCTCTATAGCAAAATGTTATCTTTATGTAAATAATATTTTTTAAACAAAGAAATAAATTCCCATGGCCATTCAAATAATCAACCCATACAGATTTTAAAATGAGAAATACCACTTCTCAGCCCAGCCTTCCATACTTACAGCCCCATCTTCAGAGGCAAATGCTTGCAACTATTCATATTTTCATTTTTCATGATTACTTTTCAAACACTAAATAATATGCGAATTCTTCTCTTTCAACAAACTCCGTTGATGTCTGTTAGGAAATACGAAGATTTAGCTCATTATACTTCACTTTACTTCCTTCTTCCTCCCCTTGGTTTCTGAGAGAGATTGATATTTTTAGTTCCTCTATTGCTGACACTGGTAAACTGGAATAATAAACTTACAATTCTATTTCTTTTTCTAAAAACTAAAAATTACATCTCCGATATATTTATCTATGGTAACAGTCTCCCTATTCCTTCCTGTCACTGCTCCTTCCTATTTTGATCTCCTCGTTTGTCAATCGAACCTTTCTTTTTATGTTGTCAAGAATGATATACACATTTTCTTTCATGACTATGTGTAATTTCTTTTGATGGAATGATTCTAAAAGTTAAAAATCAAGAAACACAAGCTACGTTAACATGACTATATAAATATCGATCATTATAAGACTGAATAATCACTAGGATTATGTTTCCTTTTCTCAGAATCTCATGTCATGAACCCAATCATAATTGTAAGAAAAGACTCTTTGGCTTAAAAGCCAATAGATTATCTTTTCCACATTCTACTAGTTTCTCAAATTCTTGCACATTTGTTTTGATTTTCTTTTGTATCATTCCTTTCCTGTGCATTTTTTCATGACTTTTTAGTGGTCTTTCTTCTTGTTGACAAAACAGTAATGGTTTTCATCATACCTTCAAAATTTTCCTGCTCCTCAATCAAAATCATTTGCCACAGAATTCCCTCTTTCTTTCTCATGTTTTGTTCAAATAGGGATTATTTCCTCTCTTAGCAGCTGCACAGCTGTAATTCTTTGAGTTCCTTTTATTGCACTTCTGAATTAGGATCATTAATTCCTGAAATCCAAGCCTCTTTTCTTTAAACATCATTAGCTTTCTGGAGTAAATTCTCAAGTTACTTCCTCAGAAAGCATATATGGCTGCTTTTTGATTCCTTGCATATCTTTAATTTTGTATTTACACTCGATTGACAATTTGTTGGTTTATATATACAATTTAGGTTTAAGATTGTTTCCTTAAAATATCAAAGACATAATCCCCATTGCATTCTAAATATCCTAGATGGGGAATTCTGCCTGTTTTAGTATAATTTTTCTTTCTGAATACTGTTGTAGATTTTTTTTTTTACCTTTGATATTTGAAAATCTTATCATAATGGGTATAGATGTGATTTTTCATTGGCTGGATTTAAAAATGCATAATTCATCACCCTCTTAGTGCAGCTGGCAGCACTTTAGGCTCATAATCTGAAAAATGCATAATTTTCTTTAGGTTTTGTAAATGACTTAGTTATGTCTCTGGCTTTTCTTACTCCTGTTTTGTTTATTTGGTTGTTTTGTTTTCTTGGTTTTTTTTTTTTTTTCTTTTCTTTCTTTCTGGAGATGCTATTATTATAATTTTAAGATGCTGAGAATAAACTATTTGTGATTTTGTTCTGTGCTCTGGGAAATTCTATTTTTTAGACCTTGACTCTTAATTTATCTCAATTTTTAAAAATTGAGAAATCATATTTTTCATAACTATTTTGTGTTATATTTTTTCTTTTTATAGGTTACTGTTTTTTATTATAGCTGCAATACTTCATTAAATTTCTCAAAGGCTAAAAATTAGGTTTTTGTTTATAATTTCTCATGTGTCTTAAATTATGAGCCTTAAATTACGTTTCTTCCCGAACAGTTTCCTTTAACTTTCTTTTTTCAGATTGTTGAGTTTCAGCATTGTTTCAAATAGGCAGTGTGTAGTTTGCAGGGAAGAATAAATTATTAGGGCAGATTTTATCTATATATCTAAAGCTATACCTTTATCTAAAGTGACGTTATTATGTGATGGATAAAATTATATAAGACCTCTGAAATACGGCACTTAATGACAGGTTTCCTTTTTGTCTCACTAAATGGAGTAACTTCTTAAAAACATGTATGCAGTAGGAAAGGACCTTCAACAAATGCAAGGCTTAGATAAACCATAATAAGTTTTTCTCCTTAAGGCAAGCTTTGATAAACTAATCCAGGCTCTCTGATTCTCCCTATGAAATGTATTAATTTTCAGAGTAACTTACTATTCTACTTTAGAGAGGCAATAAATATAGCAAGTGAATAAAGGAGATCTTGACTTTGAAGTGAGATAGCCCTGGGCACATACCCTCAATCTTCTACTTGCCAGCTGTGTAAACTTAGGCAACTTCCATAACTTTTCTAAGACTTAATTCATCTATAAAATTTGATTTAAAACTTATGTATTTCCAATGTTTGCTGAGAGAATTGCAATAATGGAAGGCAAAACTGGGCATATTCTAAATCCTTAATAAATACTTTCTATCAGTATTTTTATTTTGTATTAACATCTCTTCTACCTAATTTTTCTGCAGAATATGCTGATTTCAACCCACTCATTTTTCTATATGTAAGTTTCAATTATTCTTTTAACTAAAAAATTGTATTTTAGCTTTCAACATTCTTTAGTGTATTAAAAAGAATGTATTTAATTCTAAAACTTCATTGTGATGAATTATGCCACATGTAGGGAGATTCCTACACTAGGCTGAATGTTCATAACCTAAATTTACCTATCTTGTATCCAGAGTTTCTAATTTACAAAGGATTAAGTTGATTCTAAGGAGGGATCATCATGTCCAGTGGTCAACATGTTCTTAAGTAAGCCAAAGAAATCAAAGTAGCACATTTGAAAAGGAGTTTAAGAAAATTGGAAAGGAATTATTCAATATTCTTTAATCTATGCAAATGTTCATTTTTGCAAGGAAGAATAAATTATTTGGGCAGGTTTTACCTCTATATATCTACATCTATAGCTTTATTCTAAAATAATGTTATTATATAATAGATGTAAATTATATAAGGCCTCTCATAAAATATAATGCTTAATGATGGGCTTCCTCTTTGTCTAACTAAATGGAGTAACTAATTAATTCCATGTTTTAGTTGAAATTTTCAGAATCCAGTTCAGATAAAGGAAATTTATTCTTTTGTGACAGATGTAGAATAACAAAAACTCTATGTCAGACAACCACACAATGGTAAGAGGTAGCCAAAGGGAAAAGAGACTGTATTAAAAACAGAATAGGTCATATTGTGATAACATGTGAAGCCCAAAATCTTTACAGCTTGCAATAATAAAGGTTTATTTCTTGCAGAAGTGACAAGACTATAAAAATTGGCAGTGCCTTTACTCTGTAACAGAAAGAATGGCCTAAAAAAGAGCAAAAATGTTTTCTGCCACTTCAAAAGCCCCTCACCCTTTTGAGAACTAAAACCTGCATTCCTGCCACAGGCCAGTGAGGGAGAGAGGCAGGGGCTGTTCTTTGTTTTTTGTGCCACAGGAGATGGCTCAAGGGAATTGCCTGGGCAGAGGTCATGAGATTGTCTTAGCCAAAGGAGGGATGAATCAGAAACTATCGCCTATAATTGAACAGCAATAGCCTGAAGCTGAAAACCTCCCCGTTAATAGCTCTGTATTTCTGCTTCAGAAGCAGGATGTTGGTACTTTAAGATGGGAGTCTCCAACCTCTTCATTTGCTGGCAAATTAATAAACCTCTCTTTCCATCTCCTCAAACCATTTATTCTCATTCCTCTGATGTGGACTTGCGGACAAGTGCTGAACTTTCAGTAACAATTTGGTGTCCCTGGGTGGACCCATTGGTGTGCTGGTAAAATGGCACCCTATGACTGCTGGAAGAGGCAGGGAGAAGCCTGGGTAAAAGCTGTGGATCTTTGTGGGTAGGAGCAACTTCTTTTTGAGGTGACAGAGCAAGGGAAAGCCCCCGCAGCTGCTTTTACCTCCGGAGAACTTCTGCCTCTGTCTCTCTGAAGTAGACGCAGCTCCCTGCAACCTAAACTGAGTTGAAGAGAAGAAAATGGATTTGGGAAGTATCCAGATGCCAAGCCATTTGTTGAGTACATGTTCCCTAGCAGGCACGCTGAAACCTTTGATTTCACACATTTGAAGGTGGGTGGTTTGAACCCTCCAGTCCTGTGCTAGGGCATTTGTTTTGAGGCATTGTTTGCAGGTGGAAGTCACAAGGTTGAGTGGAACTAGGGAAACTGGTTTGAATTCAGAGCTCATTTGTGGTTCCCAGGGAATGGGAGGGACTAAGCTGCCATTTGGGGAGAGTTTTGAACCTTCCAGCCCTGTGGCAGGGCATTTGTGGAGGTGACATTTGGAAGCACCATTTGGGATGGTGTTTGTCCCCCTTGGATTCCCATTTTCTTCATAGGCCCTGGCATTTTTTGTGTTGAGGATCAACTGTATTGTCTGTTTGTTATTTGTGAGTTTTGTTACGATGTAAGGAAGCTCAATCTCAAAGTCCTTTGAGAAAAATTTTGGTTGAATGGTCAACTTATAGCTATGAACCTATGTGCAAAGAGAATGGTGTTATTGTAATCCAATTTATGTGCTGGAGTGTGAGGAGAAGTGGCTGTTAAATGAAACCTTGAATTATTATACTGTCTTACTACTGGAATTATTTTGTCAAAGGTCAGGTAAATGGGATGAGATCTCATATGCACAATCTTAAAGACCTGGGATAAAGTTAATGGTACAGGAGAGACCTCTACTGGTGGTGAGTGGGATAGTCATGATACTTTGCATGTCGCAAAAGCCAGGGCGGGTAAGAGAAACCCTGGCATACATATTCTGATAGCTTATTGCTGCTTATAATCATGGAGGTACAGACACAGAGGAGAGCAGCCATTTTTGCACCCCCCTATTGTTGCAAGCCACTCCCCATCCAATGGAAGTGACTGCCAGGGGACTTAAAGTGCTAGTTCCTTCCTCCCTTTATTTTCCCTTTTTCCCCATTTGAGAAGCCAGTCATTAAAGACAAGGACATTTGAAAGCAACTACATGTATGGGACAAAGTAGAAAGTCGCTGTAAATTCCCAGGGAAAGATGCAGGCTTAGATAAAAACAAAGAAGACCTTAAGGTCACACCCTAGGCTTATCTTCAGCACCGAGGCAGCCTAAAACAATTCAAAAACAAACAGATCAAAAACAAAAAATGGCAAACTGGTAAAGGAGGAGAATATGACTTGCAGAATTAACACATTGTTAGATTCATATGTCCAGTTTCCAACACAACAACAACACAAAACAAAAGTCACAATGCACACAAAGAAAGAAGTATGGTCCATTCAAAGGAAAAAAGTAAATTATCAGGTTATTACTATGATATGTCCGATTTCCTTAAGTACTAACTTTGACAGATGATATATTTAATATTTCACTTTGACACATCATGTTTTATTTTTATTGTGAATGTGCATCCTTGTAGGGGCTGGGCCTAGAAGAAAGGATGTACGGATGGATGGAAAGAACATGAGCAAGGGGAATGAAAGGTCAGACGAAGCTGCTTGTTTGCTGTGTGCAAAGGTCAGCAGAGAACAGCTGACCTGTATGGAAGTTGTTGGAAAGATTAGCAAATGGCCCTGACCCTTTGCACGTGTCCTTGGAAATAAACATGGGGAGGTACCTACCTGAGGAGGCCATTTTCTCCTTCAGCTTTTGGTCTCTCCTCCTCTCTCTAAACACTATGTGTTTCTAGTAATTATTTGTTCCTTTGCTACGGAGCTTAGGAGCGAAAAGCAGCTGCAACAAGTGGTGACCCCAACGTGACTCAGGAATTGTGTGTCCAGAGAGCATTTTCACCGTCTGGACTACAAGGGAAATCAACCCGGTGAGAGACAGTCCCACCTGCTGCTTTGGGAAAGGGACTGAGGCCTGTAGTTTCCAAAGGGGATTTCTATCATGGGGCAAGAGCTGACGAAAGATCAGCAAATCTATCTGCGCACTTTGCAGCAGCTCTCCAAAGCTGCTCAGTGTTCTGTTGAACCAAAAGCCTTACAACAGCTCTTACGTGCAGTGAGGCAACATTGTCCCAGGTTCCCAGATGAGGGCATATTAGATTTAGAGCTCTGAGAAAAGTAGGGAAGATTTTTGGGAATAATTTTGGGCAGGGGAATCCTGTGCCCCTTGCCGGGTTAACTACATGGAGCCTGGTGCGAACAGCACTGACTCCCTTACGTGTTCCTAATCCATGGGTTCTAATCCATTGGAACCTGCTCCTCCTACTCCACCGTCTGCTCCGCCACAGGACCCGGTGTCCCCTGCCCAGAAGGAGCAAGCGTCCCCTGCTGTAAAATTTCGAATCCTGAGCCATTCTCTCCACCACTGCCTTCTGTGGTTCAACAGGAGGAGCACCTACCTCCTCCTCCCCCTCCTCCTCCCCCTCCCCTCTCAAAGGGGATCTCTTTTCCTCCCCTGGTAAACCATCCACTTTCAACATGGCCTATGAGAGGGCCAATCTTCATGGGGATGAGCTTTGCTAGAACAATGGAATCTTCTTCTAACTACCCAGCCTTTTCATTAGGGGCCACCGCTCAGGTGCATCCAATACAACCCACACCTTTACAATGGACCACTAATTCGCCCATCTGGATAGAGCAGTGGCCCATTAAGCAGGATAAGTTAAAACATTTAAAATCTCTTGTCTAGGACCAACTTAAAGTGGGACACATAGAACCTTCCCTGAGACCATGGAACACTCCTGTATTTGTTATACCTGAAAAGAACCATAAGTGGCATTTACTACAGGTCCTAAGAGCTCTTAATGCTATTACAGTCCTGATGCAGCCTCTGCAACCCGGTCTTCCCCAGCTGTTATTAATTCCAAGAGATTGGCCTTTGATTGTAATTGATTTAAAAGATTGTTTTTTCGCAATTCCTCTAGTGAAACAAGACCAGGAAAGATTTGCATTTTCTGTTCCCGCTTATAATAATGCCCATCCGGTCGACAGGTATCACTGGAAAGTCCTTCTGCAAGGAATGTTAAAGAGTCACACTATTTGTCAATATTATGTTCACCAAGCCCTACTCCCTTCTCGGCGCCAGTTCCCATCCACTATCATCTATCACAATATGGATGACGTATTATTAGCAGCTCCTGCTCAACCAGAATCATTATCATCGTTTACCCATGTACAAACATATACTACCATCCATGGGCTGCAAATTGCCCCAGACAAAATACAACTTACCAAACCCTGGCACTATCTTGGTTATCTACTTTCTTTGCGTTCACTGTGACCCCAACAAATAGCAATCTCCTTGCCTTTTACCCTGGCACTACATTCATTACAACAAATTTTGGGACACGTGAATTGAATAAGTCCCACTTTAGGAATTACTAACCAACAAATACATCATCTTACTATGTTAAAGGGTGATCCAGATCTATCTTCACCTGGTTCGCTAACATCTCTGGCTTTACAGGAATTCCATGCTAGCAACAAAGCTCTTAATCACTGTCAGCTGTCACACAGCATTGACCCAGACAAACCCTTTCTTTTATTTATCTTCAACACCCCGCTATCTCCAACTGCTCTTGTAGGCCAATTAACACCTCACATGCTCCTTTGAAATGGTTATTTCTACCTCACACTCCCTCCAAAAGCTTTCTCTCCTAGATCTCTCTACCTATTTGATTATTAATGGACTCTTGTATACAATTGCTTGGATTAGATCCACATACTATATATCTCCCTATTCCTAAAAACTGCTTTGAAGCAACTTTACATAATTCTTTACTTTGGCAATCAGCCCTTGCAAGTTACATAGGTTCTCTTTCCTTCCGTTACCCCGCTGACAAGCTTTTCTCCACTCTCTCCTTAATTCTTGTACAACCGCTTATAAAACACTCCCCTACACCTCTTCCCACCACCCAGACAGTGTTCGTAGATGGCTCAGGACGATCATCTAAAGCAGGAATTGCATGGAAAGATGGTGATTGGAAATATTTATCCACCACCAGCTTTCCCTCCACTCAACAAGCAGAATTAGGGGTGCTTATATTAGCTTTAAAAACATTTCCATTAGAACCCCTAAACATCATCACTGACTCCCATTATGTATTCTATTCCGTTCTCCATATTGAAAATGCTATCATTAAGGATATACCTAATCAAACTTTACTTCAACAATTCCCTGTTCTATAGCACTTATTAGCTATCTGGTGACACCCCTCTTTATTTCTCATATTCATGCTCATACCCCTTTGCCTGGACCTCTGACAGAGGGAAATAATGCCATTGATCATCTCGTTTCTTACCACATATATTCCACTAATGCCTTTAAAAATGTCCCATCAGTTCTTTCACCAAAACACTCAAATGCTTACTAAACAGTTCCCCATTACCCAGAAACAAGCATGTGTCCTTGGAAATAATACAGGGAGGAACTTAGCTGGGCAGGCCATTTTCTCCTTCAGGTTTTGATCTCTCCCCTTCTCTCTAAACACTATGTGTTTCAAGTAATTGTTCATTCCTTCACTACTAAGCTCAGGAGCGAAAAGCAGCTGCAACACATCCTCATTCTTTCAAATTCACAGTTTGGTTTGTGATTATCTTTCGAATTTTTTTTTAAGAGAAGTTTTTGTGAAACCATGGATAAGTCAAAATCGTGTGTCATTTTTGAATATGAGTTCTGCCATGGAACCGATGATGCATAGACAGCTCAAAATCTCAATGCATTGTTTGGAAAGGAATTAGCACAACATAAGAATGGTTTGAGAAGTTCCATTCTGGTGATTTTAATCTTGAAAATGAGCCACATGGGCAACCTCAGACCAAGGTGGATAATGATGAGCTGAAAGCTGTAGTGGAAGTGAGTCCATCTCAGCCTATACATGAATCAGTAGCAAGGTTTGATGTTACTATTCCAACAATATTGGACCATTTGAAACAAATCTGCAAGGTAAATAAGCTGGATAGATGGGTACCACATAAAGGAGCATCAGAAGAGAAATCATTTGGAAGATTGCCTTTATTTGCTGTCATGACATAAAGGTAAACCATTTCTGCATCGTATTGTTATGTGTGATGAAAATGGATTCTTTTTGACAATTGCAAGCATTTGGCACAATGGTTGGATAAGGATGAAGTGCTGAAAACACAGTCCAAACCTGAATATTTATCAAAAAAAAAAAAGCTAATGGTGTCTGGTGGTCCAGCGCTGGTATTATCCACTATAGCTTCATGAAACCTGGTCAATCGATGACAGAGGATGTCTACTGTAACCAATTGTATGAAATGATGAGGATGCTTGCAATTAAGCAGCTGAGATTGGTCAATGGGGATAAGCCAATCCTCTTGAAAGACAACATTTGACCACAAAGTTTGTAAAGTAGCAGAGACAACTCACAACATCAACAACGCATTTGACCCAGGAACTGCTAATGAATGTACAGTGCAGTGGTGGTTCAAGAACTTTTGCAAAGGAGACAAGAGCCTTAAAGATGAGAACCACAGTGGTCAACCAATTGAGAGCAATCGTTGAAACTAATCCTCTTACAACTACACAAGAAGTTTCCGAAGAACTCAACTTTGACCATTCTACAGTCATTCAGCATTTGAAGCAAATTAGAAAGGCAAAGCTCAGTAAGTGGGTGCCTCATGAGCTGACCAAAAATCAAAAAAATCGTCATTTTGAGGTGTCATCTTCTCTTCTTATAAGCAACAACAAGGAGCCATTTCTCAATCAGATTGTGATGTGCTACAAAAGTGGATTTTCTATGACAACTGTTGATGACCAGCTTGGTGGTTAGACTGAGAAGAAGCTCCAAAGCACTTCCCAAAGCCAAACTTGCACCAAAGAAAAAAAAATCATGGGCACTGTTTGGTGGTCTGCTGCCAGTCTGATCCTCTACGGCTTTCTGAATCCTGGCAAAACCATTACATCTAAGTAGTGTGCTCAGCAAAGTGATGAGATGCACTGAAAACTGCAATGCCTGCAACCAGCATTGGTCAACAGGAAGGGCCAAATTCTTCTCCATGAAACACCGCATCACATGTGGCACAACCAATGCTTCAAAAGTGGAACCAACTGGACTATGAAGTTTTGCCTGATCTGCCATATTCACATGACCTCTTGCCAACTAATGACCACTTCTTCAAGCATCTTGACAATTTTTGCAACAAAAAAGTTTCCACAACCAGCAGGATGCAGAAAATGCTTTCCAAGAGTTTGTAGAATCCTAAAGCATGGATTTTTAAGCTACAAGAATAAACACTTATTTCTCATTGGCAAAAATGTGTTGATTGTAATAGTTCCTATTTTGATTAATAAAGATGTGTTTGAACCTAGTTATAATGATTTAAGATTCATGGTGCAATTACTTTTGCACCAACCTACAGTACCAGCATGTCAACAGGAAAAAATCCATTTCAACTCGTATAAATTATTTCCTTCTAAGGCGGTTGTAATTAAATCCAAACTTTTGAAATGGTTTTAAATTTTGCCTTTCTAGAAGTCAAAAATCACAAATGGGAGCAGAAATCTATGCCAGTATTTCCCACAAATTATCCTCTAATGGTATGAACTTTAATATGAACAGGAACAGTTTGGATATGGTCCTACCAATATCTCCTTCACAGAAATTCATGTCCCATTGTAAAAATATAACAAACTAGGAACCATATGTATCTATTATCATACTGCTGTGTCCATTTTGTTCTCAGACACCAGTTCTGAGTCCCAGAACCGTGCTTCCCTTAATATACTGACTGCTGAGGGGCACAGACCTAGTGAGAGGCCTTGTTGAAAACAGAGCCCGTCACAGTGGCTAATGCCAACAATCCCAGCATTTTGGGAGGCTGAGGGAAGAGGATTGCTTGAGCCCAGGAATTTGAGCCCAGCCTGGGAAACATAATAAGACCTCACCTTTACAAAAAATAAAAAAAAAAAAATTGGCCCTGAGTGTTGGCATGCACCCATAGTCCCAGCCAACAAAATTGTCTCTATGACTTGCAATTGTTGCTTATGCAGAATTCACAAGTTATCTTTGTTTGATAAGATTTCAAATTTGATTTTCCTGTATTTGACAGAACCAGAATGGAAAAAAAGAAGACTTTTATCTTGTTTTTAAATTTTTTAAATTGATACATAACAGTTTTATATATTTTTAGCATGTATGTGTTTTGATACCTGTATAGAATGTCTAATGAGCAAATCAGGGTAATTGGTATATTCATTATCTTACACTTTTATTTTTTCTTTGTGTTGGGAATATAACAATTCCTCTTTTGCAGCTGTTTTGAAATATACGATAAATTATTTTTAATGGTAATTTCCCTACTATGCTATCAAATACTAGATCTTATGTCTTATATCTAACTGTATTTTTATGCCCCTTAACCGACTTTTCTTCATCCTGTCTCTCCACTTCCCCTCTCAGCCACTGGTAACCACCAACAAGTTAGCAAATTTTTTTTGATTTCTGTAAAGCATTTCTATTTTGTATTTTTAAATCTTCAGGAACAGTGTACAATCAATTAAACAACTTGCATAATTGAATAATTAGAAATATCTAGATGGCATTTACCAAGTAGATGGCTACATATGTAGAATTCTCCATAATAAATGTATTTCTTCCAGCTTGACACAGCAAAATAATCTCAAGTACAATCAATGAATATAGATTGTTGTGCTTTGAAAAATTGTAGTTCTCATTTTGAGATTTTTTTTTTACTCTACAAGATGGTTTAGTTAAAATATTCTTTGAATATTTAAAAAATTTTATTTAATTTTAAATAGTGTATATTCATATATTAATTTAAAATTGTATTTATTTAATGTTAATATGGTAGATATTCATTTTAATATATATTTTATTTAATTTTTTCAAAGATTATATAGTTGAAGACAACTATCAGTTTCTGCCCATAAGGTGAGCCCTAGATGCAATAGAATTACAGAGACTAACCCAAGCTTGGAGGGTCAAACTTGGTTTTCTGGAAGAGTTCATGTCAAATCAAGAGAACCACAAAGTAAAGTTCTGGAAGCCAGAGAATTTGATATCTAAACAAAGAAAAGAAAAAAAAAAAAAAAACTACTTGGAAGCAATTCAGTACAACTAGAGAAAAAAAAGCAAAAAGAAGGAAAAATTAATAAAAGTTTCTCTTTGATATCCACCCTGTGTACCTAATACATTACAAGTAAACAACAAATTTGGAAAATTACCCAGAAAAACCCATGTGTCAAGCTTGTAAGAAGACCTCAACATAAGTTTGCTCCTGCCTCTCACCAAATATGCAATAAAGATTGATTGAGATAAAAAGCTAAGTTCTTTTTTTCAGGGGTGAAGACTGCCTATAAGGGAAGAGGGGAGGTGGCCTTGAGGTTATTGTAATGGATAGGAAAGAGCATGAAATAATAATAATAATGATAATCACAGCATATATGCAGCTTACTATGTGCCTGGCACTGTTCTGAGAACATTAAGAGAATTATTTAATCTGCGTGAAAAACCCTGTGAAATACATACTATTATGACTCTCAGTTTCCAGATGGAAAAACAGGGACAGAAAGTTTAAATAATTTGCCTATGGTTGCACAGCTGATCCAGAATTTGAAAGCTTAAATTTAAGTATTCCTGTGTTTGCATCTGGAATCTACTCATCAGCTGTGTGGTCCTGAGTAAGTAGCTAACCTCTCTGAGCCTAACTTCTTTCATATGAAAAATGGGGATGAAAACAGGGCAACTATGATGATAAAATAAAAACAAATCAAGGGCATTGTATATCATCAATAAAATGTTCTCTTTGAGGGAGCCAAGATGGCGGACAATAAAGGCCGCCAGTCAGAGTGTCTCTGCAAAAAAGACAAATTTTAGAAAAAAGAGAAAAAAATAAACTAGCAGAGAAACATAGATCGGGTGAGGGTCAGAAGGAAGGGTGCCTGAAACTACAGGAGACTCCATGGGAAGATGTCGCGGAGGAGAACTGGAAGGAGAAAGGTCCCGAAAGGCTTGGAGACCAGCGACAAGCGTAGGTGGAGTGGTTAACTTTCCCCTCCCTTGCATCTCGGACTGTTGGTGGGCTCCTGAGCGGTTGAAGAGACCTGCCAACACCAGCCCAGAGACGACTGACGCCAGTGAGCAGTGGCCTCTTGTGGACACGGCTCCGGGTCCCCAGCCCCCTCGGGACACCTCCTCAGGTGCAGAGCTGAGCCTATTGGCAGACGCCGTAGTGCTCCATTCTCTCCTTCCCCCTTCCTACCTGAGGGTGCCCAGAGAGACAATTTAACCATCACACGGAAGCATCTCCAAGGAACGGGACTTTTCCTTTTGGGGCCATCCAGCAGACTGAAGGGTACTCAGACTGCGAGCTCCCTACCTGCCAGCCCTCCCAGGTGCAGCTTGCCTGGGAACTCCAGGAGAGCGGGGCAAATCCCAAGGTGGAGAGAAGTCGATCCAGCTTGGGCACCCTGTAGGTGATTCAAGACCAGCACCCCTCCCCCTGGCAGGGTCAGGGATCCATCTCCAGGGCCCAGGGGACAGGCCTGCAGACCAGACCCCATACACCCAGGTCACAATTGCACTGCCCTGGGGCATGGAGGAGAGATATGTGAAAGAGCCTATGGAGGAGTGTGTGCCTTCAGGGGCAGATCAGCGTGCCTGAGCGGCAGCCCTCCTCCCAAAAGAGGGCTGTGCACCCAGCTCAGACTGTGATCCTGGGTAGGGAAACTCCCGGCCCATGTCACAGCCAGGGGATACATCGGCCTGAGATCTAGCTTGATGGCAGAGGCCTGGGAGAGGCCATGGAGAGGGGGAGAGTGGAGGGGAGCGAGACCTGCTCCAGAGTGTGGGTCTTGGACAGCTCCACCCCCCAAGCCCAGACTTTCAGCTGAGTGGGGCCATTTCAGCCCCTCCTGGCAGCTTTGCACAGAAACAAAGAGCAGACCTTTGACCCCTGCTGACAGCAGCTGTGGAGCCTGAGGGCAGGCTTCCCCAACCAAGCCCCACCCAGGATCACCCCCGGTCCTGCCCCTACTGAGGTGGGGAATAAGGACAGCTCAGGCTACGATCCTGGGTAGGGAACCTGGCCCATGTTACAGCCAGGGGAGATCCATTGGCCTGAGGTCCCACTTGATGGCAGAGGCCTGGGAGAGGCCACGGAGAGGGGGAGAGTGGAGGGGAGCGAGACCTGCTCCAGAGTGCGGGTCTTGGACAGCCCCACACCCCAAGCCCAGACTTTCAGCTGAGTGGAGCCATTTCAGCCCCTCCTGGCAGCTTTGCACAGAAACAAAGAGCAGACCTTTGACCCCTGCTGACAGCAGCTGTGGAGCCTGAGGGCAGGCTTACCCAACCAAGCCCCACCCAGACTCACCCCCGGTCCTGCCCACATGGAGGTGGAGAACAAGGACACACCTGGAAATCCCAGGGCCCCACCCATTACCTGAGGCACAAGAGGACCTCTCTAGAGGAACAAGAGCTAGCTACAGGACCCAAAAACAGCACGCTCCTCCAGCAAGTGCTACCTACAGACAGGGAAGTCATTCTGCACACGCTTTTACTTCATGTATTGCATCTACTGATTCATCATAAAGGGTGTGGTCGAGTCTCACTCACAAACACCACCTACTGGCTCAGAGACTAAACAGGGCGTGTCATTATCCAAATGAAAACCTAAACGCAAGAAGGAACAACTGATCCAGATGGGAAGGAGCCAGTGAAAGAACTCTGGAAGTATAAAGACTCAAATGGAAAGCACACCCCCAAAGAGGAAAAACAGCTCCCCAGCAATGGACATTAAAAAAACTCAGAACACTAAAATGACTGAAGAAGAATTTCAAACATGGATTGTAAGAAAACTGAATGATATGCAAGAAAAAAACCGATAACCAACACAAAGAAACCACAAAAAAAATCCAAGACGTGGAAGAAAAATTCACTAAAGAAATTGAAATATTAAAGAAAAATCAACCTGATCTCCTGGAAATGAAGAACTTATTCAGGGAACTACAAAACACCATGGAAAGCCTCAAGAACAGGGTAGATCAAACAGAAGAAAAAATCTCAGAGATTGAAGACAACTTTTTCCAATTAAATAAGTCGGTCACAGAGATTGAGCAGAAAATTAAGAGAAAAGAAATAAGCCTACAAGAAATGTGGGATTATGTGAAAAAACTGAACCTGAGGGTGATAGGGGTTCCAGAAGGTGAAGGTGATAACACTCAAGGGCTGGATAAGCTATTTGAAGAATTAATAGAGGAGAATATCCCAGGCCTTGCTAAAAATCTAGATATGCAGGTACAAGACGCTCAATGGACCCCAGGGAGATTCAATGCAAATAGGAAGACACCACATCATGCAGTGATCAGATTGATCAAAATATCCACTAAAGAGGCCCTTCTACGAGATGTAAGGCAAAAGAAACAAGTGACATACAAAGGAAAGCCCATCAGAATAACTCCAGATTTCTCAACTGAAACCCTACAAACAAGAAGAGACTGGGGCCTCATTCTCACTCTTCTGAAACAAAATAATGCCTAGCCTAGAATCTTGAACACTGCTAAACTAAGTTTCCTATATGAAGGAGAGATAAAGACATTCTCAGATAAGCAAAGATTGAGGGAATTCACCAAGAGAAGACCAGCTCTCCAAGAAGTACTCAAAACACAATTACACAAGGATCAGCACAATAAACACTCTCGAATGTGAACACTCAAAAGTTAAAGATCAAAGGCAAGATTCCACAATGGCTCAAGAGAGAAAACAAAGCAACAAAATGCAACCCAACAGAATGAACAATAATTCACCCACTTATCGGTTCTCTCAATAAATGTGAATGGTTTGAACTCCCCTCTCAAGAGACATAGGTTGGCCGAATGGATAAAAAAAAAAAGCAAGCCAAGCATCTGCTGTCTCCAGGAAATGCATCTAACCTTCAAGGATGCATTTTGATTTAAAGTAAAGGGGTGGAAATCAGTATTTCAAGCAAATGGATGCCAAAAGAAGGCTGGTGTGCCAGGTTTGATCTCAGATAACTTGGTTTTTAAATCAACAAAACTAATAAAAGACAAAGGGGGTCACTATATAATGGTGAAGGGTACAGATCAACAAGAAGACATAACAATTCTAAATATGTATGCACCCAACTTAGGTGCACCCAGATTCATAAAGCAAACTCTACTTGATCTAAACAAACTGATAGACAGTGACATCATAATAGTCGGAGACTTCAACACCACACTGACAGCACAGGACAGATCCTCCAAACAGAAAATTAACAGAGAAATAACGGACTTAAACAGAACTCTAGAACAAATGGGCTTGACTGACATTTACAGGACATTCTACCCCAAAACCACTGAATACACATTCTTCTCATCAGCTCATGGGACATTCTCTAAGATTGACCATATTCTAGGACACAAAGCATGTCTCAAAAAATTCAAAAAAATAGAAATCATACCATGCATCTTCTCAGATCACAGTGGAATAAAAACAGAAATGAACACCAACAGAAACTCTCATCTCTACCAAAAGTCATGGAAATTAAACAACTTTCTGCTGAACGATTCCTTCATAAATGAGGAAATAAAGATGGAAATCAAAAGATTCTTTGAACTAAGTGACAAAGGTGACACAAGTTATCAAAATCTGTGGGACTTGGCCAAAGCAGTCCTGAGAGGAAACTTTTTCCCATAAATGCCTATATCCAAAAGTCAAAAAGATCACAAATAGACAACCTAATGAACTGACTCAAAGAACTGGAAAAAGAACAGACCAACCCCAAACCCAGCAGAAGAAGGGAAATAAATAAGATCAAATTAGAACTAAATGAAATTGACAACAGGGAAACTATACGGAAGATTAATAAAACAAAAAGTTGGTTCTTTGAAAAAATAAAATTAACACCTTTTGCTAAACTAATGAAAAACAGAAAAGAAAAATTCCTAATAAGCTCCATCAGGAACAAAAAAGGAGAAGTCACAACTGATGCTGTGGAGATTCAAGATATAATTTATGAATATTACAAAAACCTTTATGCACACAAACTGGAAAATGTGGAGGAAATGGACAAATTTTTAGAAACACACAACCTCCCTAGGCTCGACCAGGAAGAAATAGAATTCCTGAACATACCAATATCAAGGACTGAAATTGAAACAGCAATAAAAAACATTCCAAAAAAGAAAAGTCCCAGACCAGATGGTTTCACACCCGAATTTTACCACACCTTCAAAGAAGAACTGGTGCCTATCCTGCAGAAATTATTCCACAGCATCGAGAAGGAGGGATTCCTCCCCAACACATTTTATGAAGCCAACATAACCCTGATACCAAAACCAGGAAAGGACGCAACAAAAAAAGAAAACTACAGACCAATATCCCTTATGAATATAGATGCAAAAATTCTCAACAAAATTGTAGCTAACCGAATCCAGGTGCTTATTAAGAAGATAATCCATCATGACCAAGTGGGCTTCATTCCAGAGATGCAGGGATGGTTCAACATACGCAAATCTATAAATGTAATTCACCACATAAACAGAAGCAAAAACAAAAACCGCGTGATTTTCTCAATAGATGCAGAAAAAGCATTTGACAAAATTCCACACCCATTTATGATAAGAATGCTTAACAAAATAGGCACAGATGGAGCTTACCTAAAAATGATACAAGCCATTTATGACAAACCCGCAGCCAACATCATACTGAATGGGGAAAAATTGAAAGCATTCCCACTTAGAACTGGAACCAGACAAGGTTGTCCACTATCTCCACTTCTATTCAACATAGTGCTGGAAGTCCTGTCCACAGCAATCAGGCAAGAGAGTGGAATTAAAGGCATAAGAATAGGAACAGAAGAGATCAAACTCTCACTATTTGCTGATGACGTGATATTATATCTAGAAAACCCATGGATTCAACCAAGAGGCTCCTGGAATTGATAAATGAATTCAGTAAAGTCTCAGGATATAAAATCAACACACACAAATCACAGGCTTTCATATACACCAATAGCAGTCATACCAAGAACCTAATCAAAGACTCAATTCCCTTCACAATAGCAACAAAGAAAATAAAGTATCTGGGAATGCATTTAACTAAGGAGGTAAAAGACCTCTACAGGGAGACTTATGAAATATTGAGGAAGGCAATAGCAGAGGACGTAAACAGGTGGGAAACCATACCATGCTCGTGGGTCGGCAGAATCAACATCATTAAGATGTCTATACTACCCAAAGTGATCTACACATTCAATGCAGTCCCTATTAAAATACCAACATCATTCTTCACAGATGTAGAAAAATTAATTCTACATTTCGTACGGAACCAGAGAAGACCCCGCATGGCAAAAACAATTCTAGGCAATAAAAACAAAATGGGAGGTATCAACTTACCAGACTTCAAAGTTTATTATAAGGCTATAGTAATCAAAACAGCTTGGTACTGGCACAAAAGTAGAGCCATTGACCGGTGGAACAGAACTGAGAACCCAGATATAAAACCATCCTCATATAGCCACCTAATCTTCGACAAAGCAGACAAAAACATACACTGGGGAAAAGAATCCTTATTCAACAAATGGTGCTGGGAAAACTGGATAGCCACATGTAGAAGACTGAACCAGGATCCATAGCTTTCACCTCTCACAAAAATCAACTCACGCTCAGTAACAGACTTAAACCTGAGGTGTGAAACGATTAGAATTCTAGAGGAAGATGTTGGAAATACTCTTCTAGACATTGGCCTAGGCAAAGAATTTATGAAGAAGACCCCAAAGGCAATCACAGCAACAACCAAAATAAATAAATGGGACCTGATCAAATTAAAAAGCTTCTGCACAGCCAAAGAAACTGTCACAAGAGCAAACAACCTACAGAATGGGAGAAAATTTTTGCATGCTGCAAATCCAATAAAGGGCTGATAACTAGAATCTACTTAGAACTCAGGAAAATCAACAAGGGAAATTCAAACAACCCTATCTAAAAGTGGGCAAAGGACATGAACAGAAACTTTTCAAAAGAAGACAGAATAATGGCCAAAAAACATATGAAAAAATGCTCAACATCTTTAATCATCAGGGAAATGCATATCAAAACCACAATGAGATATCACTTATCTCCGGTGAGACTGGCCTGTATCAAAAAGTACCAAAACAATAAATGTTGGCATGGATGCGGAGAGATAGGAACACTCATACACTGCTGGTGGGACTGCAAACTCTTGCAACTGTGTGGAAAGCAATATGGAGATACCTTAAAGAGATACAAGTAGAATTACCATTCGATCTAGCAATCCCATTACTGGGCATCTACCCAAAAGACCAAATGATACTCTATAAGAATGACACCTGCACCCAAATGTTTATAGCAGCACAATTCACAATTGCAAAGATGTGGAAACAACCCAAGTGTCCATCTATACACGAATGGATTAATAAAATGTGGTATATGTATACCATGGGGTACTATTCAGCTTTAAGAAACAATGGTGATATAGCACCTCTTGTATACTCCTGGATTGAGCTGGAATGCATTCTACTAAGTGAAGCATCCCAAGAATGGAAAAACAAGCACCACATGTACTCACCATCAAATTGGTATTAACTGATCAACTCATAAGTGTACATATAAGAATAACATCTATTGGATGTTGGACAGGGGGTAGGGGGGAGGGGGAGGAGGGGATGGGTATTTGCATACACAAAGAGTGCAATGCACACCTTCCGAGAAATGTACATACTTGAAACTTGGACTTGGGGGGGAGGGGGGTAAGGGCAACATACGTAACCTAAACATCTGTACCCCCATAATATGCTGAAATAAAAAAAAATGTTCTGTTCCTTTTTCTGCAACACTTACGGCTTTCATTCATTTATTTAATATTCATATATTGACTGTCTAAGAAAATACTTAGCCAAAGACCTGGCAAACATCTCAGAGTGTTAACAGTCATTACCACAGAGATGATATATGTGAGGTCAGAGATACTAATATTCCTATTGACCAATGCCAAGCCTTTCGATTGGGCATAATCCCTTTGGGGAAATGCAGGAAGCAGAGGGAAATTCGCAAAAAGCTACTGCATAGTAAGAATGAGCTCTACCATCTTCTAGACCTTAAATCATCAGGCAGAATAGATGAGGCAGTGTACAGGTAGCAAGCATCTGGCTTATCCTAGTTTACTTAGGCCACATGGCCAAGTCATACAGTAGCTACCCCAGACATAAAACAGGATCAAGGTACCTTAAAGGTTTTCCATTATTCAGGTTCAGTAAACTGGTTTTCATTATAACCTTAAAACCATCTCCGTTTAACTTTAGTTTTTTTTCTTTTTCTCAAACCCCTCCAGTACTTCTCCCTAGATACTCCAACCACTTGGGATTACTCTGACTATGCACTTAGTTACTGTTTATTTTCATTTCCATTAGTATGTTCCATTTCATCATCAAAAATGTGGGGTAGGGATCTGTAACTTTGATAAGCCAGATCATCTTAGAATTTAATAGTTTGTAGTCTGCTCTTATCTTGATGACCAGAGCAATTTCAGTACCCAACATTTTTGTGTGTACTAAATTATTTTTTATACATGTCATGTCGCTACTATTTACAAGGCTACCACATAAAATGTAATATATATGACATATTAATATTTCTCTACCTACTATTCTAATACATATCTTAAGAGATTATGTTTTTAATTCTGTATTTTTTTTACTTTCCATTTCTTTCTGTTGTTGTTAATAATAGAGAAGAAAAGCTCAAAAGACGATTCTCTTATGTACCCAGGTTTGAAAACCATATATTTATATAAAAGCCTGACACAAATGAGGGAAGATGGGCAAGAAGAGTTTGTAAGCTGGGAGACAGAAGGTAGTTTCCAAATTGTGCACTGTTTGGAGGACTTCACATCAAACATCGAGACAATCTCTCACTGTTCTCTGATTGTTACAAATGAAGCATTCTAAGGATTCCTTAATTTTATGTTGCCTTGGCATCTATTCTGAATAAAAGTTCAACTTTCTCATAGCAGAAGCAGCTCTCGGTCACGCTTGACACAGTTTCTAGTTCTATGTCACATCCAAATGTTTCAAGACAGTGGTCAGAGATAAGAATTTAGAGTCATCTCTTCCTCCTAGCATTCTGGGCTCATTACTTTCTCACCACTTCCTTGTCAAATATCTGGAAACTACAAAGTACCATCATAATACTGTTTGTTAGGTTTTTTCTTTTTGAATTCTATAATCAGATACTTTATTTAATTTGGGGGGAGTGAGTATGCTTTCCTTTAGCAAATTGAATGATAAATTGATTTTCTAAAATGTTAAGCTTAATTTATCCCTTAATTTTTTTTTAATTATTGAAAATATCAACTCTGCCATCCAAGAATATTTTCCTAGTGAACAGTAAGGCTTTACAATCCTTACGCATTATTTTTCCATTTTGACAAAACTAATATAGCTACATAGGCACCACAATTTGGATTGTATCTATTTATTTTTAGGCTAATTAATTTGCAAATCTAGAATTTCATCCAGAGACACAAAGAAGGCTCCATGGTATTCATTTGAGATAATGTAATACTCTGATACTTTCATTGATCAGTTCAACTGGCTTTGCAATTATTCCTTCTGCTTTTTCCATGGGATGTGTGGCTTGGTGGTCTTTGTAATTGCTGTAGACAGCTTTCGGTTCCCTCTGCAGAGGACAGAGGGATAATAGCTTACTTCCCTTCAGGTGTAATTACTGTGGTCTAGCCCCATTGGCCTTCTTCCTATTGCTTTGACATCAACCTCATGCCTGCCATGATATCTTTGACCTTGTTGTTTGCTCTGTCTGGAAAATTTTACTTAGAAATTTCCTGTAGCTGAGTCTTTTGTATTATTCATGTCTTAGAACAATTATTTTACTAACTCTGAGTAGCTCTCTCAAGTCTAAAACAGCATTCCCATCCTCTCCCAACACACATACTTACATTTACAACTCTCTCCATCACCACCACAGAACTCTATTTTCTTTTCTTTATTATTCTATGTGATTATTCTGTTTGGTTGTTTATTTATTTGCCTAATAGTCTCCCCTAATGTAAGATTCATGAGAGCAAAGACAGATGTCTTGTTTTTTGGTGTGTCTCCAGCTTGTAGGAGAGGACAAGAAATAAGAGAGGGAAAATAGAAGGAGGAGTGAAGGAGGGAGACAGGGAAGTAAGAAAGTAGACAGAGGACGGATAACAGTCCACGTTTTAGGACAGTCACTTTGAGATTTCTTAGAGGAGCCACTTGGCCTCTCAAGTCCTGTTTATTACTCTATTGACTCTTATAATATAAAAACTCACCTAAGATTTCAAATTCAAGGGTGCTTTGCTTAAGAAAGACTACCATGCTGTGCAAAGTCACAATCAACACAACACTGATACTCTTTTCTTTTGTCTAGATATCACATTATGCTCATAATTTTATGTTTTGTTTTTCCTTACTCCATTCAAAAATGTCTCGAGTTTATCCCAGAGTCAGTATTTTGAGACCTCTTTTTAAAATGCCTTTTGCTTATTTAAACTCTATTTTCTTTTCCTATGATGAATGACCCTACATGAAATAAAATTCAATTCAATGAAATGCATTCAAATATTCTTTCTACAATTTAGAATGAAATGATAAATTTCCTAAATAAATGTTAATACATTGAGTCATGTCTTGGCAAAGTTTTCTTTACATGAACTTTAAACGTATTTTTAATTATTTGAGCCAAAAATCTTTATAACATTTCCATGCTTATGTACTTCCATGGTCAATATTTTTAAACATATTGTCCTATTCCTCATGAGTCCTTCTTAGAATTGGTAATAACAGCATGGATTTAATTCAGTGTCAGTGATATCTGTAATAGGAAAAAAAGTAAATGACATATGTGCCAGTAGTGCAAATTATGGTGCAAGTTTAAAAAAAAATTATGATGCACCATTTAAATAAAATTTCTTGCAATAATTAAATATGATAATTGAAAGGAATATATAAAATATAAATAATTATATCAAAGTGAAAATGTAAGAAAAAATTATGTCCTCATTATAATAAAATTATATAGAATTAAATGTGAATGCAATGGGCAAGAAATAGAACAAATTTTTAAAAAGGAAAGGGATTATGTACTAGAATAAATAAAATGGGATATTTTTGCTTTTTTCATTTCAGTTTTCCTATAATTTACAGTTAATAATGTAGCAGTGGGAAGAGGAAGAAGAGGAGGATAAAATTATATTACCAGAAGGGGGACTAAATGCACACTAACATATAACAATATGTTTTTCTTTTCATTCATTAAATCAATAACCATCCACTGTCACAGCAGTTGGAGAGGCAATTCCTGAGGTGTAAACACAATTCTTGGCCTTCAGGAACCTATAATCTTATGGAGGGGTTAAAAACATGTATACACATCCCTCCACTACCAGATGCATACACAGATTTCTGAAAATCAGAAATATTTTGGAAAGAAATCGTGGGTAACAGAAGACTTCTGAATGAAGGAAGAAAAAAATACTCCACAGAGGAGGAGCCTTCAAACTGAGTCTTTAGCAATGAAAATAATCTCAACATGCAATGTTGGGAAGTTTCCAATTAAATGAGTGCAATTTTATCCTGATTTCAACAGCTTTTCTTATTGTTTTCCACAGCAGTGGATTAGATTTAATAAACTGTTTTTTTCTACCAGTAGGGCATATTTGCAGTCTAGTTGTTAGATTCTTCTCTGGCAAAAATATATGGAAATTTGGCTGCTCTTAAAGTTGTACCAGATTTTCTTAAAGTATGTTCTGTGAGATGTGGTTCCATGTGATACCCACTAAAAAAATTTGGGAAATACTACATATGCACGTGCCTCTCTTGCCAGAGATTTGCTTCATTATAAATTAAAGGTAATGAGATCTGCACAATAAAAGAAGTAATGCTGAAGTTAAATCAGTATATCCAATCTTATTTCACTCCAAAATCTTTTAGTTTAATAGTATCCGAAGATTCGTGTTTGAGCAGTAATACCAGGACTGTCTGAAAAGTATGCAGCCATTGTTAGTATATTATAACAAGAACGGTTTGCCCAATGTAGATGTAACCTGGCAGCCAAGGCGAGTGGACTGGAATGCGCATACGTGAACACCGATGCCTGCACTGTACTAGTAAACCCGGCGCTAGACAGCTGTTGAGTGGGCATGCTACTGTGTGGTCCTCGCATTCAAAATGACTGAGCCGGAGTAGAGCAGCAAATCTGCATCAGATTTTGTGTTAAGCTTGAACATTCCTTTGTGGAAACTTCCGATGATTCAGAAGGCTTTAGGGGACGATGCAATGAGTGCAGCGCAAATAAAAGTGTGGCACAAATGCTTCAAAGATGGTGGGAAATCTGTTGAAAGTGATCCATATTTTGGAGGCCCTGCAACAAGCAGAACACCTGAGAATGCTGAACGTGCATGGGTTAGGTAAAGCGATGCTGGGAGAACTGTGTGAGGTCCCAAGGAGCCTACGTTGAAGGGGAATGAGGAGTCATTGTCCTATGTACAATGTTTCTTGTATCTCGTATCTTCTTCAATACATGTCTCTATTTTTCATATTACATCACTGGATACCTTCTGGACAGCCCTCCTATGGTATAGTGGTTAAAATAAAGGACACAGGGTACAGACTACTTGGACTGTGATTCCAGCTTCCCCTCTGTTGTGAACTTAGGGAAATTTTTTCCTCAAAATGAGATGGTAATAGGAAGGTACATGGACTTTTTTTGTGAGTAAGGAATAAACATTACATATATATAATACACGCACACATGTATGCATACACACACACACATGCACACACAACTTTGATCAATGCCTAACATGTGGTAAGTGATACAAAAGTGTTATCATTATTGAAGTAACCATTACTGGATCCATAATGAGAAGTTTCTGAGATAACAGCAAATATAAAGTGGAATTTCATTCACTGGTATGAAAATTCAAGCAGCTGTTTTATTGATGACTGGCACCAGGACGGAAGCTTGGTCTTTCTCCTGCATGCATTGGTTCCCAGCAGAGAACCTCAGGAAGGAGAGTGGGATGAGAAGACATATGTTATGATGTTTGAGATGTTAGCAGTATATCATGCGATATGTCCACCAGCCTGTGGACTTCATTATATAGGTTTCTGGTCTGTCACAAAAACAGGACTTATGGGTGAATTTCTACCATTTTTTCCTTTGGACACATCCCTTGAAATTGTGGCTTTAGAGTCTGGACTTTTCCTTTTCTTGTTCTTCCTCCTAAATATTGTGAAAAGTCTTAATGCAGCATTTCTATTCATGAAACTCCCATTTTAAGTACTTTACCTACATGTTGGTATTCTCCAAATTAGGGTTCAACATGATTTTTATCATTTATTTTGCCCTGAGTTATTTGCTCCCATCTGTAAGAATAATTCACCAGGTGGTAGACTCCCCCATAGCAGAAGCATAATTCAAAGCATGAGAATATTGGAAAAAATGTCCAGGGGTATCTAATACAGTTCATAATGCAATCCTTAAGAATCTCTGTAGAACGAATGAGTCTAGCAAATTCTGTATAATCATTAAATGTTAGTTTATAGTTAAAGTTTTATATCATAGAGCCTCTGGGACAATTTTTATAGTATGTGGCATCTTGCTTTTTCATCTGTGTCAGTTGCAATTGAATTTTTGCCTTATTATTAGACATCACTAAAGGTCAGATTGGGATATAGCTTGCTAAAAATTCTTAGATTTGATCTAAATATTATTCCCACTTTTATGTCCACAGAATTTTGTAGTATTTTGCTAGATTTTCATTATCTGTAAAATGGGGATAATGATACTATGCCTTATGTCCACAGAGTTACAATGAAGATAACATGGGGTATAAGAATGCAAAAGTAATTTGAATATATTCTACCTATGCAAAATGGAATTTCCTTTATGCTAATTATTATCAGTATTTTTGTTAACAACAGTGTCATTTAAGTTTTTAAATTTGTTGTTTGATTAACATCTCTGTTGACACAAACCAAGTGAACTTAAAAGGCCCAAGAGATCAGAAGTCTTCCAAGTTCTTTTTCAATGGTCACTATATTGATAATGGAAGGCACACACCCCCCCAAAAAATTGATAAAATAGTTTTTGTTTTATCTATGGCTACAGAACAAATAGTCAAGACATCCACGGTGTTTCTTTTTACTACCTTTCTCAAACATTATCATCAAATCACTTGTATGATGCATGCAGTAATCATTACACTGACCACACTTGTAGACGTAGCTGGTACTTGATTTCCTCTCTCTGTTCATTTCCAAAATGACATTCAAGTTCTGACAGAACTTCTTCCCTTGGGTTAGTTCTTCTAATATAGAAGATAATTGCCAAAACAACGCTTGGAAGAACAAACAGTATTTCTGTGATTTTTCAGCTGGGTAACTCCTGACAGTCCTTCAGAAGCATGAAGAAAGTCAACTTTTGGAGATTTGAGGTATAAACTGAAGGGTGTCATTGCCACAAGAGATAAGATACTTTACACTGCTGAAATGGAATCAAGTCACTGGCAATATAGCAAGAAGCACTCTGTCACTTTTTTGTTGTAATTTCCTGACAACCTTTAAGGACATTCAGTATATGTCATATTTTAAGACTGCAAATAATTTTTTAACCTTTAATAAAAAAAAGTTGAACAATGTTTCCTCTATCCATGCCTTATTCCATCCAAAAGACAAAGTCATTGCTTAAGACTTTGGAAATCAAATTATTCATTCTGAAATAACATTGAAATTTATAGCATAATAAGATTATTCCCTGTAGAATTTTTCTCATCGTAATACTGACAAGGCAACATTCCTGGTGACACAGTAGAAATAAGTAATTCACTAGCAAGTTACAATATCTTTTTCCTAATTTAGCATCTGAGCTTCTATCAAAAAGAGACAGTACATATTGTTATACAAAAGTCACCCTTAGTACAAGTGTTAAATTTCATGAAATAAAGTATTAAGTATTAGATTTAAATACAGAGTCAGTTAAAATTGACAAATCACTGGAAATGTAGCCAATATGAGATAATTTACCTTTGTGAATGCAATAGCCACTAGTTTATGCTAATTATAGTCTATATTTTTAAAATGGAGAAAAGGATAATGGTAAGATCATATCCAACTACAGTACCAAAAATGAATTTTAAAGTACACCTGGCTTACCAAATAATCTCTATCATGTGTATATATGATGTTTACAACCAGATAAAGAAAATAAGTATAAAGGCTATGTCATGTCTCTTTGCAAACGAACTTCATTATTTGTATACAGTGAGGATTTTCTTTATTCATAGTTCAGTGAAAAGCTTATATCTCAATAAATATGTATTCCTCTAGGTCAAAAATCCAATAAATTAATGTACAATTGTCAAAAGAAACATTTGTCTTTCCCAACAATGATTCTTTAAAGAACTGACTCATGTTAATAACTTGCTTCTGGTTGTCATTAAATGTAATATGGGAAATCTATCAGTCAGGGTTCAGTTACAGAGAAAAGAATGACTTCTGCTTAGCATAAGCAGAAAGGGATTAATTTAAGAATTCCAAATGGATTAAAGAATTATTGGGAGGACCAAAGTATTAATAGGCTCTCTGCTAAGCTTCCCAGATGGATTAACAAAGCCATACCACAGGACTGGCCCCCAAAGGAACTGCTACCCTGTCAAATTAAGATGCCTCCACTACAGCTGCTGGTGCAAACTCAGCTTTAAGCAGAAAATTACTGCCAGCCAAATTGGGATCCCTCTCTAAAGAAAGAGGCACATACTACAAAGGATGCTTTGTTTGGAAAATTTCTGTCTAAGAAAAAATAGCTCTGCACAATCAAAATTAGGTGTATATTTGGTTTTGCCATTTTGAAATAAAACTCTATTCTGACAACTAGAAATATCAGCAAGAAACACACTACAATATTTTTGTTGTTGTAATTTTGTGTGACAAAATCGAAAGGATATTCATTTTGTGCCATAATCCAAAATACAATACTTTCTTAATATTTAATCACAGGTGCCACAGAGTGTTCTCTCAACTCAATGCCTTATTCCATTAAACAGAAAAAGCAAAAACATCCCCAAAATCTTGCTTGAAGGTTTGTTTTATTTGGAAATCAAATTACTCATTCTAATGTAACATCCAAATTAATAGCATATTAACAGTGTTCTAGATACTAACAACTTTCTTCCTTAATATGAGCCTTGAGTTACAAGTCACATTCATGTCTGGATGTGGTTAGATTTCTTGTGGTTCCATGGAATTGGTCCAATCTTTCTTCCAAAATTAGATTTCCTGGCATTTGAAATTATTGCTTGTGTTTTCTGTATTTCTCTTCACAAGTCTACCTGTTCTTACTTCTTTCATATATATAATGTGATTTTCAAATTTTCTTCCATTCTGATCGCCACCTTCTGGGCTTGCTCTAGTTTTTAATAGTTGTCTTGAAAAGAAGCCATTTTGTGTGGAATGTTATATTCCAGAAATAATTAGAAAAACATAACAAAAATACAGTGGGGACATTAGATTTCTTTATTCTAACTCTCTCTATCCTTATTAACAAAATGCCCAAAATATCCTGACACTGCTTTTATAGTCTCATAATTGTCTTTTATATCTGTCCTTTTATACAGTACTACTTTTTTTTTTTTAACTAAAACAAACAAACTTATAAAGTTGCCTTGTATGTTTTCACCACTTCTGTCCTATCTTTGTTCAGCTACTCTTCCTGACCTGAATCCAAAATTTTAGAGTTCCTCAAATCTTTTCCTATTTCCTCTTTGCTATTCACTCGGGTCTCTCTCTCAAAGCAATCTCATGATCACTTCCATTATTTGTTTATAATATAGTCCATATTTCTCTAATTTTTAAAGCTATATTTCAAGCCGTACCTCATTTCTGGGCTTCATATTTATGAGGACAGCTAAACATAACCTGGACAAATGTGAAATTATCACACACCTGAATGCTTGCTCTTTCTCTAGTTTGTTCCCTTTTCAGTCAGTAGCTCCACCAGGAACATTGTTCAGCTAGAAACACAGAAATTATTCTTAATTCCTTCCACCAACTCATTTGCTCATATCAAAATTATCATTAAATTTTGTCAATTCCAATTCCTGAATAGTTGTGCAATCTACAGACTTTTTTTTTTATTCACACTGCAACTGTCTTCATATCCTTCCTTAACAACTGTGATATTCTCCCAGGAGGTCTCTCTTATCTGATTCCAACCCTTTTTAATGGCACTGCCACGGATATTTTATTTTTTAATCAAATCTTTCCTTAGCTTCTGATTGTTTCCAGAAAAGAGAAAAAATCCTATCTTTGATCAATCAGTTGTCATAATGTCTCATGTACCCAGTGTAAACTTGATATACAAGGGTCTTCAAAAAGTTCATGGAAAATGCAAATTATGAAAAACACTATGCATAGATTTCAAAATTTTTTGACACCAAAATAAACGTGTACTAACTTGTTATAACATGTCTGAATAAGATCTAGTTTGAGGCACTAAGATAGATAAGACATTAGTTTGCAAAAAGCCTCATCATAGCTTTCACAGGAACAACACAAGGCAATCACAGGAACAACAAATAAATAAATGGAAGTTGATTAAATTAAAAAGCTTCTGCACAGACAAGGAAACAATCAACAGAGCAAATAGACAAGCTATAGAATGGGAGAAAATACTTGCATGCTATACATCTGATAAAGGGCTAATTAGCAGAGTCTCCAAAGAACTCAAGCAAATCAGCAAGAAAAAAAAATCAAACAACCCCATTAAAAAGTGGACAAAAACATGAACAGAAGCTTTTCAAAATAAGATAGACAAATGGCTAATAAACATATGAAAAAATGCTCAATGTCACTGTAAGGTTTTTGGATGGGCGGCAGCAGAGAAAGAAAGATGAGCAGACTGAAAAGGGGCAAGCAATGAGGCTTTATTGGGGGAAGGGGGAAGAGAGCACTCCGGGAAGAGGTTCACTGGTCCCGAGAGAGGGGGCTAGTGAAGTCACGCCCATTCGCAGGGGGCTAGAGCTTTCTATGGTGCCTGAAGTGGAACTGAGGGTCTTGGCGGGTTCCGAGAAATGGAGTCTGTTGCTCAGTCCTGGGAACCAAAACTGGCTGTGTCTGGCTTATTGTCTGCATTCAGTTATTTTCGGTGGGCAAAGTCAGCTTCTTCTTCTTTTACAGCTTTAGGGAGGGGGGAGGGGTGCCTGCCACCAGCCTTACATCCCGGCCTTTTTGGTTATAATGGGCGCTGCTCTATCTGACTACTTCCTGCTGTGAGGGGTCGTAGTTAGGGGCTATAGGCGGGAGTTGGCGGGTGGAGGGGTGGTTGGTAGGGGGGAATATGAATGAAGAAGCAGCTGATTGACAGTGACCCTGGAGAGTTCTTGGATATGCCATTGAAGGAACTGAAGGAGACAAGGGGTGAAAAGAAAAATTAGACAAAATATTATAATGGGGCCTATGAGGGGTAATAGCCAAGTGGCCAGGGGGGACTGAATCCAGCTGAAAGGAGAGGCGTCTTGACGTCTCTGTGAAGGTCTTCACTTAGGGTGGTTAATTTATTTTATTTTGTTCTACAAGGCCTGACTCATTGACATAGTAGCAACATTCCTCTTGAAGGACACAGGTTCCTCCTTTTTCAGCCATCAGCAGGTCTAATGCCCTTCTGTTTTGGAGAGTGACTTGAGCCAGCGAGGTTAGCTGCCATTGTAAGGATGCCAGGGAGGCAGATGTGGCTTCTAAGGCTATTTGTAGCCGGTCTGCAAAGTCCTGCGCAGAGATAACACTGTGCCCCAAGGCACCCCCTGCAAGCCCAGAGGCGGTAACAGAGGAGGCCAGGCTGAGACTCACCATTATGGGCAGGAAAATGGCTCGTCTTGGGTGGGATTTTGGGAGTAACCAAGTTCGGACTCACTGTACAGGGTCAGCTGAGGGACCACCATGACAGGGAAACAAGGACCCGGGGTGGATGTATTGATGCAGCAGGTGAGTGTTCCGTTGTACCAGAGGAACTGTCCTGGAGCTGAGGATGTGGTCACAGTCACAGTATGGTTTGTGAGGCAGCGTCCATGAAGACGTAAGTTGGGGTCAGTGTGGGAAGTGAGAAAGCACACATAATCCGTGTAGGATTGGCCTGTAGGTTTAGGTTCCCAAAGGGGTATGTGAGTGAGTGGGGTCGAACATGGAGGACCCGTTGATGGGTCTGTGTGGGAGCGGAGTAGTTTAGAGGAACGGTGGCCAGTAAAGGCCGTTGGAGGGATGCACAGAGGAAGTAATGGGATATGTTTGTCGCAGTATGTGATAAGTTAAGGAAGGCAAGGGTGTGTTGAATGGTATCTAGCCAAGAGGAAAGAGGAGAGTATTGTGGGCAGGGGGAGAGCTGTCCTATCAAAGTTTGTTCTGCCTGTAGAATGTTAGTGGAGACCTGGACCGTTGTTTGTTGTGTCAGGACATATTGGCAGCTGATGTGAATAGTTCCAGAAGGGTGGGAGGAGTGTTTGGAGAAGTAGAGTTTTCCCATGACTCTGGCCATCCACCGCGAATCCCATGGATCAGTAATGTGGAGATGGAATAGGAGGAAACCTGTGGAGTTTTTCTGGACAATTAGAGTGCCGTGGGGAGAAGTGGTGGCCGGGTGGAGATGGCAGGAGACTGAGATAGAGAGATGGAGGGGTTCTTGATAAACAAAAGGTGGAATTCTTGTATCCTGAAAGGTGTCAGAATAGCTAGGGAGTGGTGTGTGAGAAGATCCTATAAACGATGGGTGGAGAAGACCTGAAGATCTTGACTCAGGGTGAGCTTAAGGGCCTCCCGAGTGAGGGCAGCCGCAGATGCTAGTGCCCGGAGGCAGGGCGGCCAACCGCAGACGGTATTGTCTAGCTGTTTAGAGAGGTAGGCCACTGGGGTATGTGTAGGGCCAAGGGCTTGGGTGAGCACACCAAGGGTGATTCCTTGTCGCTCGTCAGTGTATAGGGTGAAAGGCTTGTCCGGATTAGGGAGGCTTAGAGGAGGGGACGGCAGTAGGGCATCACGAAGTTTTTGGAAGGCCTGCTGGATGGCCCGCAGAGCTAAAAGGGGGCCCACAGATGCGTCTTGTGCAGCCTCATATAAAGGTTTGGTAAGGAGAGAAAAGCCGGGAACCCACTGGCAAAAGAATCCCACAAAGCCTAGGAATGATAGAGTCTGTTCCACAGAAGTTGGAGGTAAGAGATCGCGAAGTGCCTGCTGGTGATCTGTGGTTAGATGCCAGGTAGAGGGAATGAGGCGGAACCCTAAATAGGTTACTGAGGGTGTGGATAACTGTACTTTAGCTGGAGAGACCCAATAGCCTCTAGAGGCTAAGAAGTTAAGTAAAGCAGCTGTATGGGTCTGGGAGTCGTGGTGAGAGGGGCTACAGAGCAGGAGATCATCTAGATATTGGAGGACAGTGCTAGGCCATAAGGGACACTGTAGCAGGTCTTGGACAAGGGCTTGCCCAAATAGGTGGGTACTGTCCCGGAAGCCTTGCGGGAGTACAGTCCAGGTGAGTTGTCTGGATGCATGTGTGTCAGGGTCTTCCCAAGTGAAGGTGAAGAGGTCAGAGCAGGCAGGATCTAATGGTGTGGTGAGGAAGGCATCTTTAAGGTCTAGTACAGAGAAATGAGTAGTGTCGGAGGGAATGTGGGAGAGTAAAGTGTAGGGATTGGGAACTACAGGGTGTATAGGTATGACCGCCTCATTGATGAGCCTGAGGTCTTGGACCAGTCGATATGAACCATCAGGCTTTTTTATGGGTAAGATGGGAGTGTTGTAGGGAGAATTGGTAGGGATAAGGAGGCCTTTGCGCAGAAGGTGTTCTATGACAGGCTTCAGGCCCCTGCGGTGTGTAGGTGAAATGGGGAATTGTGGCTGAGAGGGGAAAGAGGAGGGGTCTTTGAGTTGGATGAGGACAGGGTGGTGATGTGTGGCTGCTGTTGGGGTGGAGGTGTCCCAGACTCAGGGATCTACCAAATCTGGCGGAAGAGAGGGTGAGTAGGGGCCAATGGGGTGAGCGGAGCAGAGGGGTCTGGCAAGAGAGAGAGAAGCAGCAGGGTAGAAGTCCCCGTGGAGAGTTGAAGGGTGGTGCCTAGTTTTGCTAGCAGGTCCCTGCCCAGTAGGGGAGTAGAGCAGGAGGGCATGACTAGAAAGGAATGGGTAATAGGGCGGTTGTCAACAAGGCGTGTTAGGGGACCAGTGGTGGGAGGTTGTGAGGGATTGCTATCAATACCCATAACCGACACCTGGGAAGGATATAGGGGTCCCAGAAAGGATGGCAGGACAGAGAAGGTAGCCCCCGTGTCCACCAAGAAGGACACTGTCTTACCCGCCACCTTGATTTTTACCCTGGGCTTGGCGAGGGTGATCGGGGTCGCTGAGCTAGGGCCTCTTCAGTCTTCTGTAGCCAAATCCAAAACTGTCAACGGCAGGTCTGGGGGTGGAAGGACTGACTCTCTGGACTTTTGTCCCAAGGGGCAATCACTCTTCCAGTGTCCCTCTTGACCACAGGCCGGACAAGGTTTAGTGGGCTGACGTGGCTGCGGGCACCGGCTGGCCCAGTGACCTTCCTTACCGCATTTGTAGCATGTGCCAGGAGGAAGACGACTTGTAGTCTTTGATGAGGCCTGCTGCTTCGCTGGCGCCACTGGCCACAGGGCTGCAACCAAGGCTTGGGCCTGGATTTGTGCCTTCTGGCGGACATGAGCCTCCTTTTGGGCATCTGCCTGCTCATCTCAGGAGTTAAAAATTTTTAATGCCATATTCACCATGTCTCAGATAGGGGTCTAAGGGCCCTCCTCTGCCTTTTTAAGTTTTTGCCTAATATCCGAGGAGGACTGAGTGATAAAGTGAGTTGCAAGGACAGTAGCCCCTGTTGGGGAAGTAGGGTCTAAGCGAGAGTATTGGATGAGGGCATCTGTAAGGCAGCTAAGAAAGGCTGCTGGGTTTTCATCAGACCATTGGGTGATTTCCCTGAGCTTGCCATAGTTGACAGCTTGGTGGGCAGCAGCCTGGAGACCGGCTAGGACGCATTGCAGCATCCTGTCACAGCGCCTCCTGCCCTCCCACCCAGCAGGGGTGTCAAGCTGGTATTCCCACTGGGGTTCCTACCAAGGGATAGCCTCTGCCCCTACAGCCATGGTGGGGTCTGTTAGATGGACTTGGTTAGCATGACTCTGAGCTGCTGTGAGAACATGCTCTTTTTCATCTGTGGTGAAAGTGGAGGAGAGAATGACAAAGATGTCATGCCAGGTGAGGTCATATGCCTGTGTGAGGCAGCGAAATTCTTTGGTGTATGCGGTGGGGTTGCTGGAGAACGAGCCCACGCGTTTTTCAATTTGAGAGAGATCAGACAGAGAGAAAGGGACATATACCCAAACAACCCCCTTGCTCCCAACCACTTCCCGCAGCGGGCAGATGAGAGGACGATCGGAAGGAGGTGTGCGAGAGAAGGAAGTGTGCGAGAGAGGGTGTGATGACTGATAGGAGATCGGGGAGATGGCTGGAGGGATGGAGCGGTGGGTTGGGCAGAGGGCTCTGGTGGCGAGTGACCAGAGTACGGTGGGGGTCTAACAGGAGGGTGGCTAAGAGAGTCTGGGGAATCTGAGAAGGCCGAGGTGGAGGCTGCTGGAGAGAGGTCTGAGAGGAGTGGTGGGGAGGGATCTGGAGAGCGAGGAGAGTTGAGAGCCAGGAGGACCTGCGCAGGGTTACAGGTCTGACAGAGGGAGGGGCAGGAGCGCAAGTAGAAGAAAGCCTGGACATAAGGGATCTCCCCCCATTTGCCATTTCGGTGACAAAAATTATCAAGATCCTGTAAGATATTGAAACTGAAAGTCCCATTTTCAGGCCACTGTGAGCCGTTGTCTAATTTATACATTGGCCAGGCGGTGTTACAATAGAAAATGAGTCGCTTGGGCCGAATATCGGGCCTGAGGTCTAGGGCTGTGAGATTGGCCAAGAGACAGCCCAGAAGTGTGTTAGATTTAATTTCGGAGGGTTGACTGCCCATGTTGTCCTGACCCAATGGAGAAAGGACGAGATCGGGGAGCCAGCGTCCCAGGTCACCGACCAAGCCTTGGAGAGGCTATGAGCCTTGGAAGAAGGCAACAGGAGTACAGGAGACATCTCAACCTGTATTTTGTGCCTGGACAGAAGGACTGACTGAGTAACTCAGGCATCCCTGAGGTACCCAGGTCCTGGCGGCCTGATGGCGGAAGGTCTCTGACTTGGGCCCAAGGTTTTAATGGACAGAGACCTTGGAATGGACCAATTGGGCCAGGACTCTAAGGGCAGGGGGACTTACCCAGGCCAATTAGCTGACTGGCGTCCGGTGGAGGTCCCAGTCCGAGGGCAGAGAGGCGCGAGAAGGGACGGCGTGGCCAAGGCCCCGAGGTGGGCCGGCGCAGCCAAGACTCCCCTCCTGGGTTTCGGCACCAAATGTAAGGTTTTTGGATGGGCAGCGGCAGAGAAAGAAAGATGAGCAGAGTGAAAAGGGGCAAGCAATGAGGCTTTATTGGGGGAAGGGGAAAGAGAGCCCTCCCGGAGGAGGTTCACTGGTCCCAAGAGAGGGGGCCAGTGAAGTCGTGCCCGTTTGGAGGGGGCTAGGGCTTTTTATGCTGCCTGAAGTGGAATTGAGGGTCTTGGCGGGTTCCAAGAAATGGAGTCTGTTGCTCAGTCCTGGGAACTGAAACTGGCTGCGTCTGGCTTATTGTCTGCGTTCAGTTATTTTCCGCGGACAAAGTCAGCTTCTTCTTCTTTTACAGCTTTAGGGAGGGGGGAGGGGTGACTGCCACCAGCCTTACAGTCACTAATCATCAGGGAAATGCAAATTAAAACCGCAATGAGATAGCACCTAATCCCAGTGAGAATGGTTTTTATTAAAAAGTCTGAAAACAACAGATTCTGGCATGGACAAGAAGAGATAGGAACACTTATACACTGTTGGTGGGACTGCAAACTAGTGCGACCTCTATGGAAAATAGTATGGAGATTCCTCAAAGAATTAAAAGTAGACCTACCATTTGATCCAGCAATCTCACTACTGGGTATTTACCTAACGGAAAAAAGTCATTTTATCAAAAAGACACCTGTACTAGAATGTTTATTGTAGCACAATGCACAATCACAAAGATACGGAATCAACCCAAGTGTCCATCAATTCATGAGTGGATTAATAAAATGTGGTATATGTATACTATGGAGTACTACTCAGCCACAAAAAATGAATTGATACCTTTCGCAACAATCTGGATGAAACTGGAGACCATTCTTCTAAATGAGATATCTAAATAATTGAAAAACACACACACATGTACTCACTATTAAGTTGGAACTAACCAATCAGCACTCACGTGCACAGATACAAGTAAAAGTCAACAGAAATCTTACAGGTGAGAGGAGGGCAGACAGGATGGGTAAATTCATACATAATGGGTACAATGTGTACTACCTGAATGTTGGGCACACTTATAAATTTGACTCAAGCAGTACAAAAGTAGTCCATGTAACCAAAACATTTGTACCCCCATAATATTCTGAAATAAAAAAAAAAAGTATGGGAAGAGAGTCCTAAATTACATCATTTCTAAATTGCTTATCACAATGTGCAATGTTGAAACATTATATAAGAAGGTAGATAGACATGTTAGGTGAATAATAGCAGACTTCCACAATTTGGAACTGAGAAGGATCTCACATCATTTCTAGCACATCCATGAAATCTTCACTGAAAAAGTGTAAATAAATCTTATACTCAAATGATATGTGATAACACAAAAGATCAAGAGTTCTCTTATCTTGTTTTAGAATAAAATAATAAAATAAGGGAATATGTTATTGGTGACTACATGCAAACTGCTGAGATTATATGCAAGATCAAAAATATGTGGAACAATAATAGAACTAACTGGAACTGAGGGGAGGGAGTGCAGTGTGCATCAAAACATAAAGAACAACAAATCAAATAAGTAGTCAAAATTGTAGAATGTGTGTATATATGTACATCTTTATATATATATAAATTTATATAACTATATAAAAATTTAAAAGTAAAAGCGAAAAAATGTTTACAAATAACATTCTAAGAAAAAGTTATTATTAAGCCAGAAACTTGTGAACATATACATTTTATTATTTTGCATTCAATATTTAAAATAGGCAGGTAAAAAACTAGCTTTTAGAAACAGCTGCACTCTTAGGATTTGGAAATTTAAGTTAGAAATATTCCTACATAGCAAAGCAATATATATAATGTGATTGCATTGTTGTTTCCTTTTACGGGTGTCCATTTTTAAACAGAATGTGAATTCATTTCCAGCATATGTGTGCTTGTGTTTTCTCAATTTCCATATCCTTCACTGAAGTTTAATAGAATAGCTAGTTGATATTAAGTGTGGCTGAAATTCCTCTTAACAAGCCATTTGAAGGTAATTCCCATGATAAGTTAGAACTGACAATCTGAAATGAACTTTTCCAGGGAATAAATTTTAAGACTCAGTTTTGGAATCTTTTGCCCGCAAAATGACACTATTGAGCAAGCTAACATTAATGTTATTACAGGCATAACTTGGAGATATTCCAGGTTTGGTTGCATAGTACCACAGTAAAGGGAATATTGCTGAAAAGCTAGTCACACAAGTTTTTAGTTTCCCAGTGCATACAAAGTTATGTTTCCCCTATTCTGTAGTCTATTGTGTGTACAATATCATTATGACTAAAAAAAAAGTATGTACCTTAATTAAAATATACTTTATTGCTATAAATTGCTAATGATCACAACGATCATAAGCAAGTCATAATCTTTTTGCTGGTGGAGGGTCATGCCTTGATGTTGATGGCGGCTGACTGATCAGGATGGTGGCTGCTGAAGATTGGCATGGTTGTGGCAATCTCTTAAAAAAGACAACGATGAGTTTGCTGCATATAGTAACTCTTCCTTTCACAAAAGATTTCTCTGTAGTGTGTAATGCTATTTAACAGCATTTTATCCACAGTAGAACTTCTTTCAAAATTGCAAGCAATCCTCTCAAACCATGCCGCTGCTTTATCAACTAAGTTTATGTAATATGCTATATTCTTTGTTGTCATTTAAACCATGTTCACAGCATCTTTACCAGGTGTAGAATTCATCTCAAGAAATATTTTTTCTTTGCTCATCCGTAAGAAACAACTCATTATCTGTCCAAATGTTATCATGAGACTTGCAGACATTCAGTAACATCATTGGGCTCCACTTCTAATTCTAGTTTTCTTGCTATTTCCACCATATCTGCAGTTACTTCTTCCACTGAAGTCATGAACCCCTCAAAGTCATCCATGAGAAATGGAATCAATTTATTCTAAACTTCTGTTAATATTGATATTTTGATATCCTCTCATGAATCATGAATATTCTTAATGGCATCTAGAAAGGTGAATTCTTTCCAGAAGATTTTCAATTTATTTTGCCCAGATCCATAAGAAGAATCACTATCTATGGCAGCTATAGCCTTACAAAATATATTTCTTAAATAATAAGACATGATAGTCAAAAATTATTTCTTGTTCCATGGGCTACAGAATGGTTGATGTGTTAGCAGTCATGATAACAAAATTAATCTCTTTGTGCATCTTCATCAGAGCTCTTGGGTGACCAGGCTCATTGTCAGTGAGCAGTAATATTTTGAAAAGAATCTTTTCTTCTGAGCAGTAGGTTCCAACGGTGGGCTTAAAATATTCTGTAAACCATACTATAAACATGTGCTGTCATCTAGGCTTTGTTGTTCCATCTATAGAACACAGGAAGAGTAGATTTAGCATAATTCCTAAGGGCCCTATGATTTTAAGAATGGTAAATAAGTATTGGTTTCAACTCAAAATCACCAACTGCATTGACCCCTAACAAGATATTCAGCCTATCCTCTGAAACTTTGAAACCAGGCATTGACTTCTCCATAGCTATGAAATTCCTAGATGACACCTTCTTTCAATATAAAGTTGTTTTGTCTATATTGAAAATTTGTTGTTTAGTGTAGTAGCCACCTTCATCAACAATCCTAGCTAGATCTGGATAACTTGCTGCAGCTTCCACATCAGCACTTGCTGCTTCACATTGCACTCTTATGTTCTGGAAATAACTTCTTTCCTTCAACCTCGTGAACCAACTTCTGATGGTTCAACTTCACACTTTTCTTCTGTATCTTCCTCACCGCTCTTAGCCTTCATAGAATTGAAGAGAGTTAGGGTCTTATTCTAGATTAGGGTTTGGTTTAAGGAAATGTGGCTGGTTTGATCTTCCATCCAAACTTCTAAAACTGTCTCCATGTCAGCAATAAGACTTTCACTTTCTTATCATATGTGTGCTCATTGAATAGCAGTTTTAATTTTCTTCTGGGACTTTTCCTTCTCATTCACAACTTGACTAATTGTTAATTGTTTGGCTCAAGAGCCCTAGTTTCTAGCTTATCTCAGCTTCTGATATGTCTTCCTCACTAGGCTTAATCATTTCTAGCATTCGATTGAAAGTGAAAGATGTATAACTCTTCTTTTCACTTGAGCACTTAGAGGCCATTGTAGGGTTATTAATTGGCTCAACTTTAGTATTGCTGTGTCTCAGAGAATAGAGAGGCCTCAGGAGAGGGAGAGAGATGGGGAAACAGTCAGTTGGTAGGGTAGTCAGAATACACACATTTATCGACTATGTTTGCCATCTTATTTGCTATGGTTCATGGCATTCGAAAACAATTACAGCAGTAACATCAAGATCACTGATCACAAATCACCATAACAGACATAATAATAGTTAAAAAGTTTGAAATATTGCAAGAACTACCAAAATGTGACACAAAACATAAAATGAGTACGTGCTGTTGGAAAACGATGCCCATAGACTTTCTTCACACAGGGTTGACACAAACATTTAATTTGTAAAAAACACAATATCTACAAAGTGCAATAAAGCAGAAAGGGGAACACTTGTAGCCTGTTGCTGGGAGTGTAAATTAGCAGAACTACTATCAAGAATAGTACAGAAGTTCCTCTAAAAAACTAAAAATAGAGCTGCCATATGACCCAGCAATCCCACTGCTAGGTATTAATATATATCCAAAAGAAAAGAAATCAGTATATCAAAAAAGATCTCTGCACCCCCATGTTTATTGTAGCATTATTCACAATAGCCAAGGTTTGGATTCAATCTAAGTGCCCATTAACAGATGAATGGATAAAGAAAATGTGGTATGTATATACAATGGAATGTTATTCAGCCATAAAAATGAATGAAATCCTGGCATTTGCAATAACATGGATGGAACTGGAGAACATTATGTTAAGAGAAATAAGCTAATCACAGAAAGAGAAGTGTCACATGTTCTCACTCATATGTGGGAGGGAGCTCCATATTAAAATAATTGGTCTCATGGAGACAGGGAGTAGAATGGTGGTTATCAGAGGCTGGGAAGGATAGCAAGAAAGGGGGATAAAGTGGGGATGGTTAATGGGTGCAAAAGCAAAGTTAGTTAGAATGAACAATATTTGATAACACAACAAAATGACTATAGTCAACAATAAGTTATGGTATACTTTAAAATAACTAAAAGAGTAGAATTGCAATGTTTCTGATAAAAAGAAATGATAAATGCTTGACATGATGGTATCCCAATTACTCATATTTGACTTTTCTACATTGTATGCCTGCATCAAAACATCATGTGTGCCCTATAAATATATATACTATTAACATTATATACCCATAATAATTGAAATATTAAAAGTGAGCTGTGCCTATCTATCCTTTTATAGAATGTCTCCAGATATTTTTATCACTTTTTAAAGATATTTCATAAATTAATAAATTTCATAGGGCAGTTTGGGAGCAACATCAATGACATATATACATGCCTTAATATGTGGAGACAGTTTCAGAAATACAGACCATATGGAATCACGGTTCTTGAGTCTTAGAAAATTTAAATCAATATAAAATGTTGTAAAATCAACAAAATAAGTTAAAGTAAAAATTCAAAAACCAAATATTCTGAAGAATTTCATTTTGAATAAATGAATATGAATGTGCTATAATTTTTACTCTTGAGAGTTTATCATCAAGTTAGCAGGACTAGCCAAAAAGACCAGGGTAGGAAATCTTTTCAGTTCAAAGACCAAATTACTTTGTATATCCGTTGTGGGTTTAGATGCATAATACACTATTATTGTCCATGATAAAGGGGAAAAACTACAAGATATGCAATCAAACTCCATCTTTAGCTTGGCCTCAGAGAAAATGCCTAGGCTTGGAATTCAATCCTGTTTTATTGGTTGTAGGATTTGGGCAATCACTTAAATTTCTAATAAATCAGTTCATTATGGCATTTCTTTCTATTTTCCTTAATGAAAAATATAAGAACACAATGAGAAAATACATTTGGAAATGAAAAGGTGCTACACAATTAGGTGGTAATAAGTTAATTGCCCTGCCTGCCTTGGTGATGTTTCACCTCTTGTATCTTATGCCACCCACCCTGCCTCAGACCCTAGCTTCAGCCACACTGACCTTTGTAACCACCACGTGGTTTTTCAATGAAGTTGTTCTACCCCAGCAGCGGGCTGTTTGCACACACAGTTTGTTCTTTCACTGAGGATACTTTTCTGACCTCTGTGTGCCTTGCATACCTCCTGCACCCCTCTTTACTTAATTTTGTTCTACTTGTCTTCAGATCTCAACTCAAGCACCTCTTCCTCAGAGTAGCTTTCCCTCAACTATAGTACAACTTGTCCTTGCTTCCCCTACTCCCACATTGCCAAAGAGCTTCGTCAAGGTCTCTGTCACAAATCCTCATAGCCGTCATACCGTACCCTCGAAACACTGGTCAGAATTTTAATTTTACCTTCATTTATAATGATTAGATTGATTTTAGTAACCTCTATGATCTCTAATCACATTGGTGTTTGTTGATCATGGTATTTCCAGAGCTTAGTACAGCAACAGGTAAATATTAAATATTCAATAACTAGTGTCTCAATGAATGACATGGATAAGAATACAGATCTCTCCCTCTCTGTTTTTGATATTTGCTTAACTATGAGGTACCTTCCACCCTATTTAAAATTGAATCACATTTACTTCCCATTCTTCCTCCCTCTCTTTCTTTCTTTATTTTTCTCCATAGTATTTATTTTCTTATATATTACTTAACCAATAACAGTGACATAGTAGGTATGGATAATAAAGGTTTGATTCAATGTAATAAAGCTGTGACTTTATTATATTTGAAGACAGGTCAGATAATTTGGGCAATACTGTTTCTTATTAATATTATTAAAGTTTGACTTACAACTGGCTTTCACGTCTCTTTGATGCTGGGGTTGCAAGAGGGTCTTAAAGAGGATGAAGAAGCGGTGAAGTTATATCATCAAATACTGTTTATAAGTCTGGACTGTAAATTCGGAATACCTAGATTCAAATTCTGCCTTCATTACTTAGAAGCTGTATGACCTTAAATACGATATTTAATTGTTTTAAACCCAGTTTCTTCAACTATAAGATTGGGGCAGGATCATAATAACAGTTTTTACCCAATAGGATTGTTTTTGAAGATTACAAGAGATAATACATGTAAAGTGTTTTACACAGTATTTGTTATATAGCAAATAGTAAATATTAATGTTGCTGTTACCAAAGTGGTGATGCCAAAGCAGGAGATGACTTCCAAAAATATGAGAAAGTGTAGGCATTGAGACAGTTGCTCTGGGGTTTCTTGATTTAGTCATGTTATTTCATAAATATATCATAACTCTATCCACATTGCCCACACCCTGAAAATCACCACTGCTATAACTGCAGTTGATATATGTCATTTTGCACTATGTGAAAAACCCTTGCTGATACACTGGGTAGAGTGACAATAACAAACCATTTAAGAGAGTCTCCTCTTCCAAGGAGTTTACATGAAGAACCATAATCTAAGACAATCCATAAAATATGATCTGAGAATTATAACAAAATAATTGTTATAGAAATATAGTGGACAAAGAGTATATCTACTGCTGTGTTAATCAGGGAATTTACATATGGAGGCCTGACTTTTTACTTGGACCTTGACCAATGTTTAAGGGAAACCTACAGAGGGTTAACTCCCACAGAACTGTAACATTCAATGACACTCTTTCCTTTCCATAGAGTGAAAAATGAGAGAAATTCAACTTTAGTGGAAAGTAAGCAGCCCCATTCATATGAAGTTTTGATTTTACAAGAACTCTGTTAGGTTGTAAGTGCAGCATTCAAACACAAGCCAAAATTCATCTCTCATGATCTGATGCTCAGCAATTTTAATGATTGGAATTACTTGATGAAAATTCAATATTGCATAACAAATATCTGCATTTTTAAGAAGATATTTTTTCAACTGTCAAGTATATATACAAGCAAAAGTCAAGTATTTTAGTAATGATTTTGGATCTGTTTAACATATATAAATGTTGAGTGTTTTTTGTTACTACATCAACATTTTGTACAAAATTTGGTTTTGGAGTCCTTGAAAGTTATTTGTTCGTCCAGTCTCAACTATTCCCTCTACAACCTTTATATCAGTCACATATTCAGTCAATTTTTCTCCACAAATAGTATCAATACAAAAAATTCAAAACAGCTCTGCTTGAAGTAAAATAAATTCTGAATTGATAATATTTGATTAATATTATTTAACATTAGTTATAATTTATTGAATCAGAATATCCTCATTTCTACTGTTTAAAAGCAAATAAGAGAAGAACTGTATTCCAATGGGATAAAATCAGACAGTTACCAGAGTTGATCATTTGCATCTAAAATAACTTGTTTTCAGTTCATGTAGAAAGACTGTGAATGCAGCAGACATGGCCACAGAGTTTGGGAGATATTCGTCATACTGTATATGTCAGAAATAGAAGCTAATTTTAACAGGAAAATCAGGCTGGTTTTAGAGAACCCTTTCCAGTCAACAGTGCTGGAAGCATGTGAACTCAAGCATCCCTGAGATGACTTTGCCACCATACATTTTAAGAGGTAGCATTTATCAAATTCCAAGGAAGCAGTTATTCTATCTGATTTCATGAGCATGTCCTAATTACCATACTGATGTCTCCAGGCAGCCGTGATCCCAGGTTATGGTTCCCTGAGGATTCGTACCAAGCACCTGAATGACCCCGTGTGTGGCGTTTGTTTTACTTGGGAGGATTTATCGTCTCTTCTCAGAGTCCAAATGATGGTGCTTTTAATCTCCACTTTCCCAGTTTGTAAGACACAGAGTTCATAGACTTATTATCATGTGCTTTCTTTTTCATTTCATTATTTTTATAATTCTTTTCTATAAAAAAAAAGGAATGGCATAAATTACCTACATTGAGGACCTAAGGAATTGTGATATTTACGTCAGTACTTACCATGTATCACTAGGGTAAATATAAATTATTATAGCCTTATTTAAAATTCAGTAAGCTATTATTCTATCAAAATTTAAAAATGATACTAACATTTAACAGAACAGTACCATTTCAGTGAGATTATTCCAAAGAGAAAAACATTATTTTAAAAGTTATATGCAAAGATGTGTTAATTGGGGATATATTTTTAGTAGAGGGAAAACTGGAAAAAAGTAAATGCCAATCACAATGTGAATGATAAATACACTTCCTACTGCAAAATGTTGAACAGCTATTCAAAAGAGCAAGGGACTTCCAGTTCCAGCAAAATGACGAATGAAGCTAGCACCAAACACTCTCATGGTAATACTAGAAATACTAGAAAATGTATATTTCCTTCTCCACTTTTTAAAAATATTTATGGCTTAATGTACAAGAAAGAAACAAATGCCCAGGTGCCAGATACAAAGTAAAAGCTCAAAGCAAAAGCAGTAAACAGGTGAGCTGATATTACAGCAGCCTTGGAGATTAAGTTGAACCTTGTAACATCTAAAGGTTTAGTTTAGTTTTTAACACCATACAAGGATACGAGAAAAGGCTCTGCAACTAAAAGTCCGAGGAAAGGAAGACAAAATCACTCTATTCGTTGACTCAGAGAGATGACCAGAAAGTGGTGTATTTATATACAGATGCCAACACAACAATTTCTGTGGGGAGAAAATTCAACAATATCCTATGTGAAAATTTCATGGGGTAGAAAACTAATTTATGCTTAAAATGAATTTATAATTAAAATTATTAAATACCCGGGGAAACAAACCACCATAAATGAGAGAAAGAAGATGCAAAGAACAGAAGAACTGGCATACCCAAGAACTTAGTTAACAACAAAAGCAACATGAACAAAACTATGAAATAAAGATATTTAAACAACAAAAGGTGGCATTTTTTAAGCTGCTAAAAGGAAAACAAAACATTATGAAGAATAAAAAACAATGATGTTTTAAAAAACAGATAACACTCCTATAAGAAAAAAAAAAGATTTCTTTAAATACAAACTGGAAATGTAAACTACAAGTAAATACAAAAATCAATGAACCTGAAGACAGAAAATTACATAAAATGTAGCATAGACTATCAAATGGATTGAATATTAAAAAAAAAAAAGACATATTGAGAGAATGGAGACATCCAGGGAATAGGTCCAATATACTTGAAAAACATGAGTTAAATCTGTAATTCTTATCCTGGAGGGTTTTTCTAGATGTATTGGTAAACAAGAAAAGCAAGAAGAAAGTAATTGAGTATAATAGAACCCCATTTTTATAAAACACCACCAAAGCACCAAATATAAAAGTAAACAGTATGTGTGTTAAATTATGTGATCACGGCAGGACTTATTGAAGAATACCTACTAGATTGCTAAAGCCACTGGATCAGAGTGAGGAGAACAGGAGAAAGGAAGAGAATAGAAGAGGAGGAAGGCAAAAAAAGAATAAAGCAGTTATATTTTTAAAGTAAAATTATTTTTAAATATCTTTTATAACCCTATTTATAAACAAGTATAAATGTGTGTCCATCATGCCCATAAAATACATGAAGGGAAGATAATCTGAATAACAATGTCAGTTATCTCCAGGTGAATTCATGCCATTGTTATTTTCTCTCTTCAAAGCTTATATATAACTTTTTATTTTTTAAGGGAACATATATTCTTTGTATAATTAGGAAAAAACCTATTTTCAATGTGGAAAATAATTTTTCTATCCTCATCTTTCACTTTACTTCAACCATACTGAAGGCCATGAAATTTGTAATGTAGCCAGGGAAAAGGGGAATTGGACATACTTCTGTATTCAGGTTTGCTGCTGTGGGGCTCATGTAACAACCTCGTTCTAACATTTCAGTGTCTCACTTGCTGTTTAGCAGCAGCTCTTGTTAGCACTGAGGATGAACATCACCTCATTGTGCTTGCTGCTGTCATTGCTTTGCATATAGTCTTACCCAAACAAAAAGGAAAATAAGTGATGACAACTCCCTATAAAAATATACAATTTAAATTTCGAAATTATTCTAAATTTCAGAACTCTACATATCCCCTTTTCTGGTGTTCTCCATAGTTAAGAAAGCTAATCTCAGTATTTATCAAGTGACATCTATTATTTACATTATTTGAAATATTTTATTATCTAATTTTTTATTATTTAATCTGATTAAAATAAGATGAATTAATAAAGCAAATTTTGAAATATCATGATATTAACTTTTGTAATTGTCTTTTTAAAGTAACACCCAAAGAAACAGTTTTCTGAAACATACTCACCCATCTTCAAAACCGATGTATTTCTGTACTAAGTAGAATGAAATAAAATAGGCAGTCTTAAGGCAACAATCGATTCCAGTTTAGCCGAAGTGTGTGGTTTTGTAAAACATACTTCTTTACCAACTTTGACATTATCGGAATTTTTATACAATGAAAAATGATATCTAAATCCTTAAACAAGATGTGCATGGTATTTTAGTCCCCTCTGTCAGACCTCCAACCTCAAAACGCGCGCGCACACACACACACACACACACACACACACACACACACATACACACACACACACACACACACTATTTTCTTCAGGCTTCACAATGAATAGTTGTTGTAAAAAGCACTACTTTGTAAAGGGATCAGCATATTAAAAGTCAAGGTCTTCCCATGTGTGTGTGTGTGTGTGTGTGTGTGTGTGTGTATGTGTGTGTGTGTATCAAATACTGTGCCTAGAACTCTCTAGGAGAAACAAGGAAACATCTATCTCATGCTTTTGTGTATGCAATTAGCTTTTTTGTTCTTTCGTTGTGAGGATGATTACCATGATTCTTAGGGGGTTGTGAGTGTCATTATTTGGATTTAATGCCAAAGTTAGACTTTTAGTATCATTATTAATGAATCTGCATTCAATATTTTAATACTCTTGAGAAAGATAATTAGTCACAGCTGAATCAAGCAGATACCAGCTGGAGTTCTACTTCATTAACAGGATGCCAGCACAACTTGTAAGGTTGTCTGGAATGGAGCTCTCCTGCTATTCATATGAACATCTATTTAATCAATGCCTTTATTTAAGTATATGAGTCTGACTCAACCCTCTTAGAACCTCAGGCAAATTGTGTTTGCTTCCACAGATTAAAGAGCTATTTTGATTAAAAGAAACTTCCTTGCAATTATACATTTTCTAAACTTACTTTTTTACTGATAAAGTTTCCTCATGTGAGCAATTTTGCCAAAGTGTAGCTGTGGAAGTTACATTCAGTCACAAGTGACTGAATGTAAAATATATAATATTGCAAAAAATTCTGAATACTTAAGCAGCTTTGGATGATTATTTGCTTTGGTGTACTTTACTATATAGAGGCTAACTTTGATATTCTTCTCCATATTTCAAGTCTTTTAAATAACTCCTGCTCTCAAGAGTGATTACCATCACTATGTAAATTATGTTACACCCTTTTAAAACAATCCAACACATTGACAACCAAGTGGAATAGAGGTGACCCAGGTATCTGGGTAAAGTATTAATAGCTACTGTTATCAGCAGACCACCACAGCAAGCAATTCCTTTGAAGAAGAAAAAATGACATGAAACTCAATGCAGAATCAAGACAGAGATAAAAATATTGGAACTTTAAAAGCTAATGGAACTTTATAGAAGAGGCTTTTAAAGATTAAACTATTTTAGCCTCAGAATTTGGAGATGGAGGCAAGAATGGAAATGATTTGAGTATAAAGTTTTGGCTGGCAAGAAGTATAACATAGGGTCTTAACATAGGGTCTATGTTAAGTTTGGTTTAAGATTTAGGGAAATATTTAGACTTCATGTTTAAGAAGTGAGGTTCGATAGTAAAACTCTCTTTGGTTTGTTACCTTCTGCACTCAATACTATATAGAATTAAGTATGTTATACCCTTGACACCCTGATACATTTTTTAAATCTAGGAACAACTATGCAGTAATAACCCTCATTTCATTTTGTCTTAAAACACTTAGAACTTTTCCCCTAGCTGTTACATTGGCTATATCAAGCTTTAGTAAATTAGAAAATGTATCTCCTTTGAATGGATGATTTTTAAAAAGGAGTCTCTCAAGTCTAAAGCAGTACCCTCAGGGCACATGTTTGGTAAACCAAGGGGTTACCCTTACTTGTCCCCTCCACCAAACGCTTTTGACAGCCACCTGTTAGAAGTTAATGCAATTTTAACATTTGTCAGGTTTATTTCTTTTGGACATATGGAGTAATTAAAGAATTAAACAATTTTAAAGGATTAAAAAGGAATATATGACAGAGATTTTATAAAGTCTGCAAAGTCTAAATTACCTTTACCTGGCCCTTTATAGAAAAAAGCTTGCAGATCCCTGATGTATGTAATTGGAGCCCCTAAAAGAAACAAGAGAGCAAATGTGGCAGGAGCAATATTTTAAGACATGATTCTATGTTTAAAAAATAATGAAAATTATATTCAGAATGATAAAGGTGACTTATTACCAAGGAGAAAATGTGTGTGTGTGTGTGTGTGTGTGTGTGTGTGTGTGTGTGTGTGTATGTTACCTGAAAACATATTAGGCAAAAATGAATGAATTTAAAAGAAGAGAAGCCCAATAATGTTGGGAAATTGTAATAAACTTTTCAGTGATTAATAGAAGAGGCAGGAAATAAATATTAGCAATACTATTGAAGGTTTGAGTAGTACAATTACCTGTTTTGACCTAACAATATATATTAAAAACACCTACTGGCCAGGCGTGGTGGCTCATGCCTGTAATTCTAGCACTCTGGGAGGCCGAGGCGGGTGGATTGTTTCAGCACAGGAGTTCGAGACCAGCCTGAGCAAGAGTGAGATCCCATCTCTACTAAAAAAAATAAGAAAGAAATTATCTGGACAACTAAAAATATACAGAAAAAATTAGCCGGGCATGGTGGCACATGCCTGTAGTCCCAGCTACTCAGAAGGCTGAGGCAGGAGGATCGCTAGAGCCCAGGAGTTTGAGGTTGCTGTGAACTAGACTAAAACCACAGCACTCACTCTAGCAAGGGCAACAGAGTGAGACTCTGTCTCAAAAAAAAAAACAAAAACAAAAACACCTACTGTATCACCTGGGTAAGCAGTATTTTCCACTATATAGGTAAGTCATGTATATTTGCCATGTGCAGATACTGCAAATCAGTCTCGCCAAATTTTAAATTTAGAAATGATGAAAATTATGTTTTCTGATCACAGGGAAATTATGCTAAAGATAATTTTAAAAATAAAAACTAAAAATATTCTATCTCTTAAGCTACATATTACTAAATTACATAGAAGTTAAACAAGCAATAAAATTCAGAAAATTTATTAAAAATTAACAAAGTATATAATGATAAAAATTATGAGATACAGCTAAAGCTGTTTCCAGAAAATTTTATAATATTAATTGATATATTAGAAAACAGGTGAAAATCAACACTTACATCTTAATAAGCTAGAAAAAAATCAAATAAGACTCAAAGAAATGAGAAGACCAAATATAAGACCAAAAATTAGTGGAATTGAGAACGAACATTTAACAACCAACTAAATGAAGTTATTTAAAAAATATTGATAACATTAATAAGACTTTATTAAGACTGACCAAAAAAGGAATGAAAATAAAATAATTAACATGGGGAATAAAAAAAGAGCACATCTTTACAAACAATAAAGATATTAAAGAGAGTTAACATACTATGAAGTACTTTATAACATTGTATTTGAAAATTTAGATTAAATGGGTAAAGACCTTAAAGCACAAATTACCAAAATTGACTCTAGGGAAAACAGAATGGCTGAGTATTTCTACATCCATTAATAAATTCAATCCATAATTTAAAAATATCCCACAAAAAGATATTTCAGGCGTAGATGGTTCCGTCAGTGAATACTATTAAATTTGGGGAGATATAAAACCTATATAATTCTTCTATAGGATAGAAAAAGTAGGAAGGATCTCCAATTCATTTTCTAATATATGATACCAACCATAACTTTGATAATAAAACTTAATGAGGACATCAGAGTAAAGGAAAACTGCATATCAATCTCTTTAAAGAATATATTTCTAAAAATCCTAAATGAAATATTAATAGTTATATATGTATATAAATACATATTATATATGGTATATACCATGACCAAGAGAATTTTATTACAGAAATTATAGTTTGGTATATCAATGCATAAGAAATAAATATATGAAATGTATGAACAATCAAATAGAATACAGTAGAAAAAATCATGATTGTTTTAAGAGGTAGAAATTGTATTTGAACAAATTCTGTATCTACTCATGATACAAATAATAACTCATATTAAACTATGAAGAAATGAGATCTTTGTTGCCTAGTGAAGGATATTTATAAAATAGTTATAGCAACTATCGTGATAAATTGAACAGAAAACCGTCAAAAGCTTTCCCTCTGAGGTAAAGGATAAGATTAAGATGCCCACTATCTCAACTGCTATTTAACATTTCACTGAATATTCTTCAAAGTATGAAAAAGCAAAGATAATAAATAAAATTATAAGTTTGATAAGGAAAAAATAAGAGTGGCATTATGTACAAGTGTCATAAGGATGAATGCAGAAACCACATATATTCTAAAAAAAACTACTCATGTCAATAAGGAAATCAATAAGTTTGATATCATTGACAATAGCTGCAAAAAATAAAATGATTAGGAATACATTTAATGAAAGAGAGGTGAGAGATTTGTGCAGAGAAAAGTATAAAATGTTACTGAAAGAAATTTTAGAAGTCCTAAATAAATAGAAACATATAAGAGAGGGGGAAGGGGGAGGGGCGAGGGGGAGGAGGGGACGGATATATGCATACACAAAGGGTGCAATGCGCACCCTCCGAGAGATGGACATGCTTGGGACTGGGACTTGCGGGGAAGGGGGGCAAGGGCATCATACGTAACCTAAACACCTGTACCCCTATAAACAACAAACAATAAAAAAAAAATAGAAACATATAAATATTTATATATGGAAAAACTCATTATTAAGATATCAAGTCACTCCAAATTGACCTATTTATTCAAGACAATGCCAGTGTAAATGCCAGTAACATGTTTGCATAAATTAACAAGGAAATTTATGTGCAAGTAAAGAAGAATAGCAAAACAAACCTGAAAGAGAGCAAAGTTGGAGAAGATACAATACTCCATATGTCACCTGATCGTCATAAAGTTCCAATTTGACTGTTGGGGTAATGTCGTATATTTTTTAGAATAGTTCTACACTTACAGAAAAACTAAGCAGATCATACAAAGTGTTCCCATACACCTCATGCCCAATTTCTCTTATTACTGACATCTTACATTAGTATAGTATGCTTGTTTCAATTAATGAGTCAATGAAGAAAGACCATTTTTTTATTGTTTATGAAATAAGGGCTGATCTGCTTTTAGTTACACTAACATTAAAAAAAAAAAAAAAGGGAAGAAACCCTCTTACTGCTTCTTCACCAGTTTAAACCCAAGATCTTCACGTCATTTTGTTCAATTTTAACAAAAAGCCTACAAATCTGATAGCTCCAGACAAGGCTTTGGAGAACGTGTCTCCATCTTTACAACTGTGTGTTTTACTGTAACACTTTGTCAAAGTCAACCACAACTTGAATCACATATACAAAAATCCATTACCAAGTTGATATCCATTATAAAATATCAAACCTCTTCAGTTACTGTCAAATATGTTATCTGATAAGCATTGTTTTATTTTTTTTATACATTCATTCTGGACCTGCACATAGTATCTATCCAGTAAATATTTGTTGAATGAATAAATAAATATGACATGGCTGATATAAATCCACTCTCTTATCCATTTAAAACTTATCTAACTATTTTAAAAATACACTATTTATTTTGAAACTTTAGTTTTAAACCTCATAAAGTAACACCAGCTTCTGTAATAATTATAATTTGCATATTTGATAAACAGTGGAAATACTTGTTATGTTATTTAGAAACTAACTATATAATTAAGCCAATTTACAGAGAATTAATTAACTTTAGCCAGTTCATGGTAACTAAGCTACCATATGTATTAATATATTATATTTGCCTAGAAAGAAAAATAAATGCATTGAACATGATTTATTTATTTATTTATTTTGGTGCTTTAATTTTCTGCTTCAGGTAAGGAAGTTATTCAAAATTTCATAGTTAGATAAAATAGCTTAAATGATTTTAATTATTGGAAAGTTTTAGACACATTGTGAATGTTCTTACTCCATGTGAAATTTTAAAAACCTAGAAATAGAACATGTTGCTGTTCATTACTCTTCAGTAATTCCAAATATATGCTATTCATAATGGCTTTGAAAAATAAGAAGAGAAATTTCTAAAACAACTTTCATTCAACTCATATATTTTGAACAGCTTCTGAAAGATACAGTCTAGGTGATATAAGTTCAACAGTGTACAGGAAAATGTTTTTGCTGTTATGGTGTTTACATCATTTAGACAGAATAAAGAACTTACCTCTTTTCATATCTATGTCTTCCATACATACATGCTTGTTTTATTTGAGATTTCCAAAATGAAATTTTGCTACATTTTATAAAGTAATGACTTATAACTGTAATAGATTTTAATTGAATTTTCTTAATTAAGAGCTGATTGCTCTTTATATTTCATTTATGAGACCTGTGATTAATAAGGATTAGCAAATATAATTGATTTCTAATTCAGCTCATGTACATTAATTTCATAATTCTGCCAGTGTGATATCTATACACATTAATTTTATAAAGCAATATGCATGAAAAAGATTACTTTGATATTAAACTCATTTGTACAAAGACTAAGAGTACATGTAGTATCAGTTCATCGTGATTTCAAATTATTTCTGACTCATTAAAGAGTCAAGAGGAATTTGTTTCTTGAATAGTTTGGCTTATCTTATCCCTTGTATTTTGAAATATTATATTTTTATTCTGTTTTAATTTTTATTTATATTCAGCCACATAAATAGAATCTTCATTAAAGATTATGATACCCATATTGTAATGCCTCAAATCATTTTATTTTTAACTCATTCCCAGTGAATTTGGCTCAGAGTAGCGAAGTGGTTTATAATATGAAGAAATACCTGTTCAAGTGACAACAGCATAGTGATATATATATGACTCCAGAACTAAAAATTATTGATAGTTGCTTTACCAATGTTTGTTTGTATTATACTAGAGTACATTATGAAGTCTTGTTTGCTCATAGTTTCTCCTATTTTTATTTTATTCATTTTATCTTTTAGGCCAAATAGCAGTAAGTACCATTACTGATTCAAAATTGAAGTAGCAATGCCTTCTCCAATTGCAGTGCTTGCACAAAATGCATTATGGACAGTTTCGGGTACTACATTAATGCAACACGCAACTTACAGTAAAGACTAAGGGTACTACATTAATGCAACATGCGACTTACAGTAATGACTAAAAATGTCTCTAAACTTACTCCCTTTTTTTGTTGTTTTGCTGACAACAACAGATTCCAAACCATCAAGAGTAGCTAAAGGAAGGTACAAACAAATAATCTTTAGGGAGCAACACAGAAGGCATAAAATGTTATTACTCAAAACATTCATCATCGTTTGACAGAGTGAACATATAGTACCAACAATTTCTAACCTGGAGAAATAGCTGAAAAATGCCAAAATCTATTTCATTTGAACCTTCAAGTTCCATGCCAGATCAGTTTTACAGAGAAGATGCCGGGATCATTTCTTAAAAAGGAAAAAGAAGGTTAAATTCAGCTTTTCTTCAACTAGTAATATTTTTATGTTAATTTCAAAACTATAATTTTGATAATGGATTATAGGTATATTGCACATAAATTTCTCATTTAACTTAGAAGTGGAAACATTAAAATCTTTGAAATAAGCTTGTAAATCACCTATTTTAGAGTATGCCAGTTTACTAAGAAATATAAAAAGGCATACTCTGAAAGAAAAATGAAAAGGTCATCTGAGCTGAAAAATGAGTCTGAAAATTCTGATCTGCCCAATAGTTATTTGAAGCATGTGACTTCAGGATAAAGTTACACTGTGGTAGAGAGAACAATGAAAGGAAAAACAAGTCATTATCTTTATGCAACTAGAGAGTTTTGGTTTGATTTGGTTTTTCTTTTTTTTTACTAAAATACTTATCTCTTAGTATTTTGTTGCTATTCTGCTATGATGTTGATCACAGGTAAAATGTTTTTTCCAACATATAGAATTTGACTGCCACTATCTCATCTTTTTCACTTAAAAGCATTTAGATCGAAGTTTGGGCAGTTTGAAAATGTCACTTTTAACTCAACTTTAAGAAGGTTACTTAGTGGGGGATATATTTACTTGTGTTATCACTGTGAACAAGAGCTCTTAAGAAAATATTTGTATTTTCTCTCACCCAAATACAACAAAAATAGACTTTAATACATTCTAACAATTATGTGTTTATCTATAGATGTAGCCATTTGCTACATCAAAGTATTTCATTATTGAAGGTCATAAATTTGGGTTTAGAAGATCTACTTCTTAATTGAAAAAGCACAAATACAATTTTTACAGTGTATTAATGCTTATTTTTTCTTTACCTGATATACAAGTAGGATAATAATTAATACATGGTCAAGATCCTTATACAATACCCACATAAAGAGTGCCCACATTAATAATTATACATACTCACCATGTTATATATGCAGTTTTGAGACATGTGATTCTACATAATTGAGCCTTAAATGGAAACTGAGCTAACTAAATATTTTTGTCACTTTTGTTTGTTTTGTTTTACATTGACAAGTCTTACTTCATGTTGGAGCCCATAAAAATAGACTCACTAACACAGACATTCTGGTGAAACATTTTACTCTGCTAGTAGAAACAGGAATTTAAATTTGCTAAGCTGTAAAAAGGGCAAAGCTTATAAAAATTTTATTCCATATAGATATGTCTGTGTATCACAAAGACCCGCTTCCTCTTGATTTATAGCTACAAAATACTTGTAGCAGTATTTTATAAAATATAATGGCTTCCAAATATACTTAGAACATATTCTTTTCATCTGGATATGTTTCTTTTCAATGGTGCCAATTATAGTCAGCAAAATAAGACATGTTCTACAGCTGGCTTAGGAGAAAGCCATCATTCTGTTTCAGTGGCAAATGGCTAAGCAAAATGGCTAAAGTCTTCCCACTCTAGCAATTCCTTCATCCAGATTGACATAGAACTAGTTTGTGCCTCCCATGTAATATGCTATTACATTCAAACTTTGAGGAGATAGAAGAGATAATCTAATAAGAACATGTTATTCAAATAAAAACAATGAATACAGCCATTCTGAAGATAGTTACAGTTAATTCTATGTGTTAGAAATATACCATAATAACTATATTAATAGACTTTTTTTGTTGTTGTTGTTTTCAAATGGTATACATGCATTTTGAACAGGTGATGGGGTCAAGAACACACTACCCCAAAATGTGGCACCTTGGCATATTGAATATTTTAAGCTGAAGGAATTTGAGACATGGCAAGTGCAGGAAGGACTCTCCAACTTTCTCCTGAAGCAGGTCGTAAGACTCTCATGTGAGAGGCGCCTCCCTATATCTGTAAGAAAGGAGCATCCTTATCTCTGAAGATGAAGTGACAAGGAGAAGAATCTGAAGAAACAAGCTTTGCTGAATTTCCCCCAGTTTACTACTTTTAGCTCATACCTCTTTTATCCTATTACATTTTCCCATGACTTCACTCTTTGCCAAACCTGGTACAAAATTACTCAGGTTTAACCTTTTTTGGGTCTTCACTTCCTTATGAAGGCTCTCGTGTCAGGTAGAACATATATTAAATAGATTTGTATGCTTTTCCCCTGTTAATCTATCTTTTGTTACAGGGGCCTCAGCCAAGCACCTAAAAGAATAGAAAGAAAAGATTTTTTTTCCTCTTCTACAACTGGCTTAAGCAAAAACTTTTTAATTATAATGAGGCTGCAGTATCTCCATAATCCAAGACTAATAAGGAAGCTATACTTCAGCAAGGACCCAACATAAAAGGCAAAACCATGGCTATTCCTCCTCCCTTCTACATCCTCCTCTCTGTGAACCTGTTGTGCTTCTCTCTCCTTTTCCCTCTCTCTTTGCAAGCCAGCCATCTCTGCTCCAATAAAATGACCCCCATCTCTTGGCAAACTTGAACTAATCTAAGTTCCAGACCTAAACTGGACCAATCAGTCTGAGACTTTGGAAAGTGAGACCCAGAAAGACAAAATTTTTGGCAACAAGACAATGTGTGATATGTAAAGTTGGGGAGATTTTCAGGTTCTAATATTCTCATTCAAAAGATATTTCTCATTCTCATCTTACTTAACTACTACTTCACTATTTAAAAACCTCTGTCCTTTTAAAAATAGTTGAACATATATAGAATTTGTTTAAAGTGCTAATATCTATCTTATCTTTTGTGAACATTCAAATTAAGATTTTCAATAAAGTGGATGATATAGGATACATTTTTAATTATCCTAATTGTTATATGTACTTTTATTTTCCAAATATGTAAAGAAATATAAAACTACTAAAGTCATGTGGTAAAATGGCATTCAAGCATATTTTAAAAAATGCACTTGAAATCGAAGACATAGTCAAGACTTGCAGAGCATATCAGGAAAAAGAACAATTGCCTGCTGCTGCCCCAGTAATATATTGACAGAGTATATATACTTTTCCTTATTCTTCTCACAAACTACAGCTAAAACCCTGGGGATTGTATGTAAAACAAGCATAACTAGACTTTGAAAGATAGAAAGAAGAAGACAGAAAAGCTAGAGAGTGCAAGATATGAGGAACAACACCATAGTGAAGTCCCTGAGTTTCTTCTTGTCTCCAATAACCTAAACGGAGTATTGGAAAACCTGCCAATCCAGAAACACCAATGCATGCTATGGAGACAAAAGTGGCTCCATCTTGGATGGCAATCTGCCATGTTGGCTTTTGATTAACTCCAGGCCCATGAATGTCTCCTGATTTGTACTTTATTTACTGTCCCTAGTGTAAGAACATGTACTCTGCTTTAGATCAAAGCGATCTTGATGTTATAACACAAATTATAGGCTAAGACACACATAGCACTCTTGCCTGTTCCGGAGTATTGCCTTTAATTGTCCTACACATTTCACATACATTCTTTCCCTATGGTATATAAGTCCTGGGTCTGGGAAATAACAATCCAGAGATCTACCTGTCTTGCTGCCACTTAAGACCATGCTTCTGTATGTAAGTTCCCTAATAAATTGCCCTCTACTAACATATATGGCTTTTATTATTTGGAGGTGTGTTCTTTCTATGCCTAGTTTGTTAATAGTTTCAATAATATCATGAAATGGTATTGCGTTTTATCAAGTAATTTTTCTGCATCTATTGATATGATCACACGGTTTTTGTGTTTAATTCTGTTTATGTGGAGAACTACATTTATTGATTTGCATAGGTTGAACCATCCTTGCATCCCGGGGCTGGAACCCACTTGATCACGGTAAATTACTTTTTTGATGTGTGGTTGGATTTTCTTTGTCAGTATTTTATTAAGGATTTTTGCATCTATGTTAATAAGAGGTATTGGTCTGTAGTTTTCATTTTTTTGTTGTGTCCTTCCTGGCTTTGGTATTAGGGTGATATTGGCTTCATAGAACTACTTAGGGAGGATTTGCTTTGTCTCAGTGTTATGGAACCATTTCAGCAGAATAGATGTCAGTTCTTCTTTGTAGGTCTGGTAGAATTTGGCTGTGAATCCATCTGGTCCTGGGATTTTTTTTGTTGGGACATTTTTAATTATTGATTCAATCTTGCTACTTGATATTGGTCTCTTCAGGATTTTTATTTCTTCCTGATTCAAACATGGGAGGTTGTGTATTTCCAAAAATTTTATCCATTTCCTCTAAATTTTCTAGTTTGTTGCACAGAGGTGTTTGTAGTAGTCTTGGATGATCTTTTGTTTTGAAATTTAATTGTCAAGTAACAGTATTAAGAGGTGGGACTTTTAAGAGGTGATTAGGCCATGAAGTCTCATCCCCCTTGAATGGTTTAAACCTATTATTGCAGGAATGTGTTTCTTATAAAAGGACAAGCTCGGCCCCTCTTTCTCTCTCTCATCCCTCTTTGCCTTTTCGTCATGGGATGACAAAGCAAGAAGGCTTTCACAAGATATTGGCACCTTCATATTAGACTTTCAAGCCTCCAGAACTGTGAGCCAATCAATTTCTGCTCATTATAAATTACCTAGTCTTTGATATTCTGTTATAGCAACACGAAACAGATAAGACAGCCACTTATGCAAGTACAGAGAATTTGGAAAGAAATGTTAGTTTAAAGTTTTTATCTATATATACCCGGATATCTCTTCCCAAGTCCTAGAGTTTCACCTCTTCTTTATCAGTACCCTGACTGTAGTGTATATAACTTTCCTAGACTCTAATGCCATCTCTTAAACTATGCTACTTTTAAAATTAGTTCTTGGGTCTGGTCTTCAGCACAACCAAGACCAGCTTCAGAAGATGAAGGTCTCTTTTATACCAGCAAGGCTAACCTATAACTCTCACACTTTGCTTTAAATTGGTGATTAATTATCCATGGCTTTTCATTTTCTCTCTGCATAGATACATTGATGGTGCTTATCAATAGCCACTCAATTCCATGGCACTTATAATTGATATTTCTCTTATATTAATATTTTTCAAATGCCAGAGACTATGCATAAGATAATGAACCACCTTCTCCCTGTTCTACACATCAGAAATCATCAATGCTCTGCCTGTTACCAGTGATGGAGTCCTCGTTACATTCTGTGCAGTGAGAGATCCATTTCCAGGATCCTATAGTTAAAGAGTCTGTTTTCTAGGGCCATTCCTGTTTCTCACTGTCTATAGTTGGTGCAATAGGCAACATAATGCCCTCCAAAAGAGATCCAGATCCTAATCCCTGGAACCTTTGAATATGTTGCATTGCATAGCAAAGGGGAAATAAGGTTGCAGAAGAATTAAAATCACTAATTAGCTAACCTTAAAATAGAGAAATTACCTTGGATTATCCAGGTGGGCCCAATGTAATCACAAGGGGGTTTAAACATTGCAGGGGAAGGAAGAAGAAGAAGTCAGAGTGATGCAATGTGAGAAAGACTTTAGTCACCATTGCTGATGTTGAAGATGGAGGCCATGAACCAAGGAATGTGGGTGACCTGTAGAAGCTGGGAATGGCAAGGAAACAGATTTTCCCCTGGAGCCACCAGAGAGTAATGCAACCCTACCAACACCTTGATTTAGGTCAAGCTCTATATCAGTTGTCTGGCATACAGAACCATAAGATAATAAATTTGTGTCATTTAAGCAACTTTTTGAAGTAATTTGTTACAGCAGCAATAGGAAACTATTACTGTGAGCTGGCTTAGAAGTAACCTATAATATGGGGATCCACCAACATGTGAGTTATTAGGAGAGTGATCTCTGGAGAAACTTGCAGGGGAGTGAGGGAAGCAGGAAAAGGCAATAGAAGAAGCTAAGTGCTTTCAGAAGTAAGGTCTCAGCTTGATCCCATGGGGAGCTTGGCAGAGTAAATTGTGCCAGTCTTTTTTTTTTTTTTTCTCAGAGGCATGGGGTAGGTTAAGCTGTTATATTACTGCATCTGTTAATCATTAGCTATACTCTTCTCTTGTGTAATGGGAGCAGGGTAAAACCTCCAGGAAACTTCCATTAAAGGCAATATTCTGCAAAGACTTCTACAGAAGACTCCACTACTCATGTATGTAGAAGGATGCAGGTGTGATTTCTTATCAGCCAATACTTACAGCACCTGGGAATTGAATGCACAGGCCCATTGCAATTTCAGGGTTACAATTTCTGATATAGAATTTTGATTCTTCAAACATTTCAGTGGGTGACCTTGGTGAACCATTATGTCTCACTTTCTTAATCTGATAATACATATCAATCTCACTGGTGCATTATGAGGCTCAGACACACTCATTCGCCATTGATATTTTCTTTCATATGAGTCAGTCAAGTGTTTGTAAATTTGCTATGGCTGAGAAAACATCAACGTAGTCTCCAAATTTCATTTCCTTTACCTCCTCAGTGAATATTTAAAGTTCCAAACCATTTTATGAGGCTATTTGACTGTTCTCTCAGTGGAAACGGGGCCAACCTAATGTATTTCACTTCTTATTCAAATACCTAAAATCCTTCATGAATTTTTATCTGACTTCAGTAGCCAGCAAAAAAACCCTATAAATATATATACGTAATAATATATATTTAATAATATATACATTAAAAATATATTTTAAATGGAGGCTGCAATGTTCTAGGGCAGCAGTCCCCAACCTTTTTGGCACTAGGGATGGTTTTCATGGAAGAAAATGTTTTCACAGACTGGGGGTGGGGGAGGTTTTCAGGATGATTCAAGTACATTACATTTATTGTGCACTTTATTTCTATTATTATTCCATCGTAATATATAATGAAATCATTATCCAACTTACCATAATGCAGAATTAGTGGGAGCCCTGAACTTGTTTTCTTGCAACTAATGCTGCCACTGATCTTACAGGAGGCCGAGCTCAGGTGGTGTTGGGAGCAATGGGGAGTGGCTATAAATACCAATGAAGCTTCATTTGCTCACCTGCCACTCATCTCCTGCTGTGTGGCTGGGTTCCTAACAGACTGGACCAGTACCCGTCTGTGGCCTGGGAGTTGGGGACCACAGCTTTTGAGTAACCACACCATATCAGTGACATGCATCCTGATGTAAAGGTTGTATATTTGCCTCAAAACACAACTGCACCCATTCAACTGATGGACCAAGGTGTAATGGCTGCGTTTAAAGCATGTAATTTACACCAAACATTTATGCATATTGCTGAAGCAACTGAATATGGCCAAATGCTCTGAGAGCTTTGGAAAGGTTTTAACTTTCTAAATGCTCTCTACAACATCGGTGCAGCATGCTAAGTCATGCAGCAATATATGAAAGGCATTTGGGAAGAAATTTTGAAGATATGTGAACACATTTAAAGGCTTTAACAAAGATTCAGTTGTTGATGAAATAATAGCAAGGTATCTGTGATTGGGCAATGGCTAGAATTGGACATTGATGAAGAGGACATTCATGAGCTTGTTGGCATTGAGGCATAAGAGCTCTCCAATAGGAGCTGACTGAACTGGAAGACGAAAGTAGAGAAGTTGAGGCACAGGAAGAAGTCATACCCAAGGCACCAAGAAATTTCACAGTGAGGAAACTGGTTGAGTCATTTGTTACTATCAGCAGTGGCATAGGGATGGTAGAAGAAATGGATGTCAATTAGGAGAGGTTCTCAAGAGCCAACAGGCAGATTCAGGACATTCTTGCTATACATACATAATGAAAAGAAGAAACAAACTGTACAGTCAAAACTTGGTATCTTTCTGAAGAACACTGTGCCTGCTAAACCATCAACAAATGTGGATGCCCCAGTGCTTCCTACTAGCTATTCTCAAGCCTCATCAGAAGAGAAAGAAATTGACGACCCTGTAGCTGTAGCATTCTTATCATCCAGCAATTAATTTTAGTTCAATGCTTCAAACATTGTTCAGGCCCAGTGTGCTTTCAGCTCTATACCTTAATAGGTTAATAGTGAGTACCCATATAACCATTCTGTTTTTCAAATACAGCACAATATTCAATAAACTACATGAGATATGCAACACTTTATTAAAAAATAGGCTTCGTGTCACATGATTCGCCCAACTGTAGACTAAGGTAAGTGTTCTGAACACATCTAGGGTAGGCTAGGCTAATCTATGGTGTTTGTTAGTTTAGGTCTATTAAATACACTTAAACGCATTTCAACTTATGATATTTTCAACTTATAATTGGTTTATCAGGACATAACCCTATCATAAATTGAGGAACATCTATCTGTACTTACAAGTAGGAAAAAAATCAGAGAAGAGAGAAGTCAAATTGGGTAAATAATTGTGAAGAACACATATGATTAGCTGTCCTGAAAGCAGTTTCAGGCCAATCTAATAGACCAAATGTTGTAAATGTTTCTAAGATACCTTTTTTTTTCTTTTTTTTTTTTTTATTGTTTGTTGTTTATAGGGGTACAGGTGTTTAGGTTACGTATGATGCCCTTGTACCCCCTTCCCCCCAAGTCCCAGTCCCAAGCATGTCCATCTCTCGGAGGGTGCGCATTGCACCCTTTGTGTATGCATATATCCGTCCCCTCCTCCCCCTGGCCCCTCCCCCTTCCCCCTCTCTCCCTACCCGACATCCAATAGATGCTATTCTTATATGTACACTTATGTGATGTTCAGTCACTACCAATTTGATGGTGAGTACATGTGGTGCTTGTTTTTCCATTCTTGGTATACTTCGCTTAGTAGAATGCGTTCCAACCGTATCCAGGAGTATACAAGAGGTGCTATATCACCATTGTTTCTTAAAGCTGAATAGTACTCCATGGTATACATATACCACATTTTACTAATCCACTCATGTATTGATGGACACTTGGGCTGTTTCCACACCTTTGCAATTGCGAATTGCACTGCTATAAACATTCGGATGCAGGTGTCTTTTTCATAGAGCGATTTTTGTTCTTTGGGGTAGATGCCCAGTAATGGGATTGCTGGATCAAATGGTAATTCTACTTGCATCTCTTTAAGGTATCTCCATATGGCTTTCCACAGAGGTTGCACTAGTTTGCAGTCCCACCAGCAGTGTATGAGTGTTCCTATCTCTCCGCA